>JAJEOU010000373.1:49471821-49764321 GCA_021534815.1 Acrocephalus arundinaceus
TTACCTAAACCTATTGTCCACACCATCCCAGACTGTTTTTCCTCAGGACGCAGAGCTTCTTGCACATTTACATCATCTGGTGGAAGATTTCACTTCCTCTATTTAAAGTAAACTCTTTAATTTCACATAAAGAAAAAAAAATAGTCTTTTGCTGAGAGGAGATTATCATAAGATTTTTGTTTCTTGCTTGTTGCATTTCTGCATATTACTGTGAACCACACAAATAAATCTTCCATTCTTTATGGTTGGACTCACAATAAGAAAGGATTTATGTCCATGACTTTACAAGGACATTGTGACTCTCTTATTAAAGAGCTCAGAACATATAAAGAATCACAAAGTTTATCCTTGACTTTTCTGGGTGTGGTAAAATACCCACTCCTAAGAGAATGCAGTTTCTGTGGTGATTTTAAAGATTGGTGGCAATACAAACACGATTTGAAACTACTGTGGAAGGGAAGGTGACAAAAAAGCAGATTTGTGACAAGAGCTGATTCAGGAGATCTGTGGGATCTCCAGAATTTTCCTGTTGGTGGGAAACCAGGGCATTGTGCTGCCAAAAATCATGGGAGATCAGTTATTCCTGTGCCTTCCTGTGTTACCCTTCACCTTAACCATAAGGAAATTTGCTCAGCTCTGTTATTGATGAGACAAACCTTTCTCTGAACAAGGAACAAAAGACTCTTCCCACTGCTGTTTTCTCTGAAGAACAAAACCAAAATTCTTGGTGTGTTCCAGTTCTTCCTATCATTCAACACAACCTTTTTAGCATTTCTCCCTAGACTCTCAGCTTTGTGGAAATATCAAATTTAGCTCACTTTAACCCAAACCCCAAACTGCTTGGAATGGCCAATTTCTTAATAGTCATGGGACAGTGTAAATAGAGCCATCTAAGAGGACAATTAGCTAAGGATTGATTGACTTTTAATTAGCTAAAGATTGCACACAGAGCAAGATTGCAAGATGTCAATACTCCAACTTTTTAAAAGTACCTGTTATTTAAAAAATAATGTAAAATATCTAAATAGAAGTAAATACAGGCACAGGTCTGATGTATCATCAACCATCACTCCTCATTGATTAATTAATTCATCCATTTGTCCCTGATTCTTCAAGTTTTATGTTGTATATATGTACACCTGAAATTCTCAAGCCATATTTTATTTATAATGAAAGGAGAAAAGAGGACATGCTTCAGCATCTCTTTTTCATGAAAATTTTCTGGGTTTTATTTTACCATATACAACTTACATTTACTAATAGGCAAACCAGATCCTTTATGCCACTGCCTACACTGATAAAAGGGATCCAACACATAAATCCTTTCTGTGATCTGTTCACTGGAGACTCATTATTCTGAGTGTTGGCACCTTGTAAAAGGAGAGTGAAAGAAAAAGGAAATCATAACAGGAACCAAAATCTTTCCCGTGAGGGAAACTTTGTGAGCTCAAGGCCAAGCACTGCAAGTTATACATGGGGGAAAATAATTGATTCAATTTCTGAGAGGGCAAAGGGCTGTAACTCAAGATTTCTGAGTCAGAACCCTCAAATGAAACAGAATCTGGTCTTACAGGGATGAAACTTCCTCGTGGGTCTTACAGCTCAAGCTGTGGTCATCAGAGCACTGGTATTTGCCCAGAAATGTAATTACCTCAGGGGAACAGGAGGTCCATCAGTCTGGCATTAAAATCAAAACCAAAAGCAGGGAATTCAGGCACAAAGTTGGGATTTTTTGGTTTGGTTGGTTTTGTTTGGTTGGGGTTTTTTTGTTTGGTTGGTTTTCTGTTTTTTTTTTTTTTTAGAGAACTGTTTAATAATGAGTGTATTACACAATTATAATCAGAGAATGAGACTACTTCCTACAGTATATACTATATTGTGTTGAATAATGTGAGAAAATTCTTATTGCAAAACCCCAGTACAAATAGCTGGATGAAAACCACATCAGCCTTAGGACTGATCTATACTGAAAAATCACTAACAGAATTCATATCCAAACTAACCCAGTGTTACACCTGATTTACACCCAGGAGAACAGGATTAAATAAATGTTCCATGAAGCACGGACAGGAGAAAATTTAAGATTTAAAACCTTTGCCTATTCAAAGATCCTGTTGTGTTAAATTCTTTATTTGTCAAAAATGCCTTTATTTGAAGACAGTTTTGTTTTCCTTCCCCTTCTTTCTCCACCAGTATGTCAAAAACTATAAGAAAAACTCTGGAATTATAGTAGTCAGGCCAGAACACATAAAGCCATAAATTTCCTCTTGAAAAGGGATAATTCCATTTATATTTTTAACAGTGAGGTTTCTGAGCTGAGCAGTTCGTCATTTCTACACATTCACTGATCCCCTTTTCCTGGTAGTTATTTTTGTATAAAGAGATTTTTAATTCTCCCAGATGAATATTTGAAAAGTTGGTGAATAATTCTTGCATACTGACAAAATAACTGTGACTTGAACCTTCAGGCACGTGGTACCTTTACATGCTCTGATCCCACCAACTCTGCTTATACTTTTGGTTTCCTGGTGTAAAAATTAAAGTGGTTATTTCAATATTTGGCCCTTTTTGTGTGTGTGTGTGAGATCATGAAAGTGGTTATTTCCCTGAATTTTCTTCTCTCCCAAGGAGAACAATTGTGAAAAATGAAATCAGAAAACAAGATCACAAAATCCCTGCAATAGTAGTGGTGAAAAAATCCTTAATCTGTGAGGAGAGTCAAGATTTACACACAGGGCCACTGAAATATCAGAAATTCAGGATGATGATGGTGCAAACAGATTAAAGAAAATTAAATCAGGCACCATCCTTAACAAACACCTCTTTTTAGCTGCAGTCAGTATCAATTTCTAGGGCCAAATGCATCAACAGGCACCCAAATGTGACCAGCTGAGCCTAAACCATTGTGCTGAAAGTGACTGACAATGGAGAAAGTCATGAAACCATTCACAGATTTGGCCCAGAATATTGTTCAGGAGCTGCTGAGCCGCAGATTTGCTGGAAATCAGCCAGGTATTCTTGGAAGGAACTCTGAATGTTTGTGGTGCTCTTTTACCTTTTTGCTACAGCCACCCTCAGGGTGGTTTTCATGTTCTAAAGCCTTAAAAAGCAGGAAAGAAAAAAAAATCTCTCACCCAACAACCAACAAACCGATGTCTTATTTCATTTTAAACATTTCAGGACTGGAAGGTTGATTCTGCTATTTAAATAAAAGCTCTTGGAGCAATAATGTTTTATTGTATTATTTGCCATTAAGAGACCCTGAGTTTTTCCCCGAGATATTATTAAGGGAATAACAACATCACAACACTCCTATTTACACTTGCTGCTGGATCTAATTCTGGCTGGAAATACTAACAGCAAATCAAATTACACAGAGGTAGAAGGTGGGCGAGGATGAATGAAGAAAGCAAGGTGGAGTTTTCCACTTCGGGGAGTTTATTCCTGGAATTGCTCTCCGGGCAGGGAGATGAATCCCGAAAAGACCCATGATTATATCTTTGGCCTGAGCACACATCCTCAGAGCTCTTCCTGGAAGCTTCAGCACCTCAATTCAGGTTGAAACGAGGCGATTAGTGGGTTATTTCTGCAGCTCCTATTGCAAGAGGTATAAACTATCAGCTGCAAATATAATTCTCTCCCAAGAGGGACAAAAACAGCTCCCATGGCCTCTGCTAATTAATAGATGGCAGCGAGCTTGGCATGGAGGGCTTAAATGTTTCCTCCTAATGCAGGGCTTGTTGTTATTATTGTTTCTCCTCCTGACAGGGAAGGGCTTATTATAGTGGAAAAGCTACCAAGGTAGAATCACCATAATTAAAAAGACATTTCATGGAACACGAGGCAGCAAGAGTGAGATTGTCTTTTTTTTTCTGCTGCCTAAATGTGCAAATACTTCGTGGTCTGAGGTTCTTTCATACTGGAGGTGAGGCAGTGTGGTTGGTTGGGAAGTAAAAAGAAAGTGTGGAAGTCCACAGAACTGAGATTTTTGAAGCGGAAGAGCAGGAATTATTGGTTTTCCATCTTGTTGTTGTTTCTTATAAATGGGAAAGATGTTCAAGCTGGCTTGGTTGGGTTTCTTCCCTTCCAACACATCACTGAACCAAAAAACCCCGAACTTCAAACAAGTGGGAATAATGTGCTTAGGTTTTATGAAATCTCCATTTTTTTAAAAGTTCATGGAAAATCCCAAATTGCCAGAGGCAACATGGTAAATATCAACACTGTAAAAGAGAAACCATCCCCAAACCCCTCTGTGATGTTTTTGTCACCTTAATTTTGTCACCTCATATCTTTGCAAAGCTAGAACACGTAAGGAGGGGCCAAATATTGAAAAGATATTTATGTTCATTAGAACATAAATGCTACATTTCTGTGAAAGCAGAGGCAAGTCAAGCCCTTGGAAAGGAGTTTTGAGCTAAGAAAAGTGCAAGAAAATCGATGGTTTATTAGCATGCGGACCTTAACAGAAACCACATGGATAGATTTTAAATCTTCATTAAAATCTTCACCTTCATTATGGAACCCATATAGAAACGTGGGTACACAGAGAAATGTCTGTGTAATGCACATTTCAAAACTTGGTAAATGTTTGTACAAAGCCAGCTCCTTAAAGGATTGTGCCTGCATAAATTTTAATGAGAATCCCATGACAAAGGAAAAAAGAGAAGACAAAATGAAGTCAGAAATAAAAGAATTCTAAATAATATTTGGGTTTTGTTCTTGGTTTTTTGTTTTTTTTTTCTTGTTGGGTTTTTTCTTTTGTTTTGGGTTGGGGTTTTTTTGAGCAGAACCAATTACCTTGATAAGAAAAAAATGATAATTAGGTTTTATTGCTGTCTGGGCTTCTGAGAAAGGGTGGAACATCCACAAAAAGTGTTTGCTCACACTTTGAATCCAACATTTGCAACCAGACCAACAAGGTGATATTTGGGGAGACACTCTGTGATCTGTGCATTGCTCATAACTGTGCCTCAAAGAATTGATGTCATTCCCATGGAATATCCAAAGCTGGACCTGAAACCAGTCAAGAAATTGGTTTTTTTCTCATGGAATCCCAAATTCTGGAAGCAGAATGCCACCAGATGAAGGCAGTCTGTAATTATAGATTCAGCATCCTTTCATTCTCACCCCACTTCCAAAACAACCTTAATCTGTGCTTTAAAATTAGTTCAGAAAATTTCCAAATAGCTATAACTTTATTTTCTCCCCAAAATACCATGATTTTATGTGGATGATTTTTATGATTTTCTTTCATACAGAAAGTTTAAATGTTTCACTGAAACCCTCCAAGTCAAAACAAAAAAGGAATTATTCCTACAGTGAATCAAATGAAATGATCCTTTTCTCTTTTCCCCAGGCAGCTACTTAAAGAATAATTCAAGTGCCTAAGGATGGACATCTGGCCTCATTTGAGATTTTTGGGGACATTCTGCCTGGTCTCCAGCTGCTGCTCCAGGAAGACAAAATCTATGAGCAAAATGCAGCATTGCAAACAGTGCTATGGAGCATCTGAAAATGAAATCCTTCTGTGAACACTTCAGTGGCTTCACGGAGGATGAAATGTGTGATTTCTGTACAACTGTGTGCCCTCAATGGCTTTCCCTCCAAAAAAATTGAAATCCAATGTCCCACTTCAGTCACTCTTGAGAAAACAACAGTCTGGACAAAATAATAAAATAAGTTTTATAGAGTGGAGCATGAACTCTTCATCACTTTTTATAGTGCATGAACAGTGCATGAGACCAACACTTTAGAAAACACAGAAATCACATAACAGTTAAAATTTTCTGCCTCATTTTTATTAAAAATTTAAAAATCCTTCACTTTTTCCACTAATCACAGATCTGCCTTCATTATTCAGGATCTAAAAGATCTGAACACTGAGTAGAAGGTGATTTTTTATGCCCTGCTGGCACAGAAAAATATCACATAGCACTGTTGTACATGTCAGTAAATAAAGCTTTGTCTGTCAACTGTAATTTAGAGTTTGGTCCTTACATTTTTATAGCTTTTCTTTGAAATGCCAACTCTCTGAAATACATTAATATTTCTATGAATATCTCTAGTCCTTGGAGACATCAATTATGCCTTTCAAAACTCTGGGGGCTAAAAGAATAAAAAGACCTATAGATGCTATATGCTAACAATACTACCCTTCCCAAAAGCCTCAGCCCTTTCAACCCTTGCTAACTTCACATCCCAAAGATTTTCCTGGCAGAATTTCCAACCCTTTCCTCGCTCTGCCCAGCTGTGTGGCACTAGATGGAGCTGCGGACCCGCTGGAGGCTCCGTGCTCCATCCCTCTCCTCCTGCCCGCAGAGGGACCCCGAGCTCTTTGCATCTCCCTCCAGCCTATCCAAGCCAAAATTCACTCTGGGATTTGGGGGCTTTGATTCAGTCCCTTTGTTTTACGGTTGTCTCAAAGGGGAATTTTATTTCATTTCATTTCTTTTTTTAACTGAGTTTTGAGATACGTGGATTTTTGGAAGTAGGTGGAGATGGGACGGTCAAAGGCAGCAAAGAGTTTGGAAATGTTTTTTTGTGCCGTGGTTTAACCAAGCTGGCAAATAAGAACAAGGCAGGTGCTCATTCCCTCCCTCCCCTGAGATGGGGGAGAAGAATTGGGAGAGTATCTCAAGTTTTTGGGGCGTCTTCATTGAAGACTGTGGCGATGGGTTGTTGTGAAAGTGAAGTCCTTTATTGCATGGCTAAATCATGAAGGCAGAGCTGCTACAGTCTGAGCCAGTATGCAGAAAGCCTCTAACACAAGTTTCCAAGTCCCAAGCAGAAGCAGCAGCCACAGCAGCAGCCACAGCACCCGTAATCTGTGTCCTGTGAGCGTTTTTATCAGTAGCATCCACAGCAGCAGCAACAACAGCAGCATTTATGATATTTCCTGAGTCTCTGTGTGTGAGTGTGCGTGAGTGTGTCTTAGCATTCTCAAAGTAGTACATTTTTTATGCTATTTTTACCCAATTAGGTACCTAGAAAATTTTCTACAGTCTTGCTGGGCCACCCTAAGTTAAGATTGATGTACGACAATTTTCGTGAATTCTTACACAAATTCTACCCATATAGCTCTGTCTGTTCTATCTAGGATTTTTTAGCAAGGCTACATTATTTTTGTTATGACTAGAATTCAACTAACTTCGCAAAAGGTAATGTTACTGAACTTTAAATCAGATATTAGGTCTTTTTCTTACTGATAGAGGATCTTATTTGTTTAAGGCACTTCAAAATCCTCTATTTATTTAAAACTAAACTTGCATTTCTACCTCATGCCTGTGTGGATTTATGTATCTTGGTTTCTCTGAAGGTTCTAATTCAATCCTGCATTTCTGGGCACTCCTGGGCCTGTATGGATTTGGCCCAGGGGGATTCATACTCCAACAAGAGCACCAACAAAAAAAACTCATGACTGTATTAAAAATGACCCTATAATACTGGATTTTGTATTTATGTATTAGTCTATACATGTGGTTATTGATTGTAAGCATTTAAAAATAGTAAATATTGTAAGTATTTAAACTTAATAAATAAATTTATTTATTTGAACTATATTTAAAACTAAATATAGTAAATATTGCAACTATTTAAACAATAAATAAATATACTTATTTAAATATTTATAAATATGTTTAAATTTAAATATATTTACAGCCCCTTTTAGCTGCTTGCTAATATAATCTAATTTTTCATTTTTAAGTATGCACCGTGTAGCCCATAGAAATAGTAGTGTGATGAATACATTATGTTGGTGTATACACCCTATAGCTTATAAAAATAATACTGTGATGCATGTATTGTATTGTAGGCCTTAGAAATATATAAAATATTAAAATACTTCTATGCAACTGAGAGAACTGTATAAAGAAGTTGTTTCCCTCATGTGCTGACTGACCTCCCCAAGTGATAACAGTGACACAAACCAGAGCACCTGAGGCAAATTAGAGAAGAACTCGTTAACTCCTCGTTATCAGGGAAGTGGGAAACAACAGGATGAAGCCACAAAAAGGAATAAAATATATTGACCTGATCTGTAGGATGTTATGTAGATAAGTCAGAGTAGAAAACCAAAATAAAGGAAAGTTTCTACAACATCAAAAGCTCCCAAGGATGTTTGAATAATGCATGAAATTTATGAATATGTATGTACCTCAGTAAGGTAACAGTGTATAGACAACACTGCCTTAATGTACCAGGGTGTTCATTGGCCGGGAACACCCCAGAGCTGGAGGTTGTCCTTTTTTAATCCCTTATTAAACTTTTGGAAATAGTCTAAGAGTGAGCTTTCATTTTTTAGCAGGTGGAAAAAAAGGATGGTTTAATACCAGGAAAAGCAAAGTCCTCCACACAAGCAAAGCCAAAGAAGGAATTCATTCATTCCCTGCTCCCCATGGGCAGGCAGGGGTTCAGCCACCCTCATGAAGCAGGGATCCATCAGGTGTAACTGTGACTTGAAGGCAAACACCATCACTCCAAATTCTCCTTCTCCCCCAGGTCTATATGCTGAGCATGTTAGAAGGTGTGGAATATCCTTCAAATAGATTTGGATCAATGTGGTCTTGATATTTCTGAGCCTGAGAGATTTTTCAGCTTGCTAACCGTTGCTAGCTCCTTTCCCAAGGGAAAACTTTCAACAGTTTTCTCTTCCCAAAACATCTTTCTCCTTTTCCCAAAACATTTCTAAGTGGGCAGTGGTTCTTTCTCATAACAATCTTCCCCAGCTGTTGTTTCCTATTACTTAACCAACAGAAAGAGGTGTCAGTCCTATTGACCAAAGAATCCCTTTTTTAGCGAAGCATGCTATAAAAGAAGCAAAAAGATTGTAAATAAAGCCTTCGTATCCTCTTCTGATACTGGATACAATTGTCCTTATTTCAAGTCCGTCTGCGACAGATCAGCTGTCTCATCTGTGTCCCTTAAAACCTCTTGTGCACCCCCAGCCTCCTGACTGGGTCAGAGATGAGCAGAAAAGGTCCCGATGCTGTTCAAGCCCAACTCAGCCACAACAAAAACATCCCTGTGTTGCCATAGCCCCAGAGCAGAAAGAAAATGAAATCTGTTCCAGGCAGACCCAACATCCTGTGCTGGGCATGGCTTTGGGATGCTTTCCTGAGCTCAGGAATGCAGGATGGGAATGCAAAGTCAGGATTGCTGAAGCTGGGGGGCTTGAGAAGCTGCAGCTTTGCAGAAGCACAGGAGACAGGTGGATCCCTCCTCACTGCTTCCCACCACCCGTGTGGCTGTGGGGACAGCCCTAGGATGCCATCCCAGTGCCTCTAATATTCCATTCTCTTTTCCCTCATTTTTCAGCAAATTACAGACCCAGTTTATGCAGGCTAACACACCCTCAGCTCCTTTGCCTGTGCACAAGGTCTCCTGAAATTCCAGATGCTCTCCCAGCCAAATACTGAACCATCCCAGAACTGTCCTGTTGGAACCCTGGAGGCTGAAAATTTCAGGCTTTCTGTATTAAAAGGTGCTGACCTCAGCAAGCACCACATTTGACTTGAGGCCTTGGAACAGGCTCTCGAGATTGAGTGATAGCACAGGGGTGTGTAGTTTAAAGAGTATTGTAACTCACAGGGTGAAAAACTTAGATTTGAGATTTTAGTATATAGTAATACATGTGAGACAAGATGGAGAACTTTGGGTGTTGTCTGGGTCCTGCTTCTTCACCTTCTTCTTCCTCCTTCATGGTTTTGTGTGGTTTTCTGTAACTGGTTGGTAAAGTCCTCATTGTGGACTGCAAGGAGTTAGTTATTGGATTTAAAGTAAAAATAATTTAGGTGGCATTTCATAATTGGACAGATTGTCCTTGAAAAGACCTTATAGAGATAGAGAAGTGCTCCATTTTACCTCATTTCTCTAACTTGCTGGTTAGAGCTCACGGCTCGTGATTCTGTAAATAAATAAGAAATAATAAACATCCAAGTCCAAACATGAACTGCGACTCCCATGTATTAATCCCGACCCTGGCAGAGAAAAAGAAGCCAGAACTGTCACACTGTCCCATTCCAAAACAAAATGTTCAGCTGATCATGGCTGCTCATCGTTTCTAGATTTCCTGGCATGTAGTTAAGGGAATTTTGATAGGAGATGGAGCAGCTGCAACAAGGGACCCCCAAGGCAATCAAAGCTGCCAGGTACTGTCCTAATAACGCCCTGCATTGTTATGAGCCCCACAAAGGTGTATCAAGCTCTGAGGCTGAACAGCAACCTCCCAGAAATGGCTTTAGAATAATTAGTGAGACGGCTGATCAGAGGTGTTTTGGAAAAGAAAAAGGTTTAATGAAAGAGAAAATAACAAACCATACAGAACAAAAGAATAAAAGCCTGCACAGTGCAGGGAGGTCCCTTACACCTGCTAAAACACCTCGAAAAAGCTCTGAAAAACTCTGTGCTCTCCCTTAAGTATTCAACAGTTTAGGAGGGATTTTTGGCTTGCTGCCCAATAGGAAACAGCTAAATTACTTGGAGGAACAGCTCAAGGGTCCAACAGGTGCCTTTGTCCTGGCATTCGGCCAATTACAGTGGAAGAGCATAGAAGTTTCTGGTTCATTTTCCTTATTAGCTCAGGGTGAAACTGAAACTCTTTTCCTGATGTGAAAACACCTGCTTGGGTGTGGGAGCACACTGCAACACTGCATGATGATAATAGTATCCAAAATGGTGATTCTACAGCAATTTTAAAAGTATATTTCCTATTTCCAAGGTAAATTAGGCAGATGCACTTTCTCCTTATCAGATGACAAAAGAGTGGGATTGGATTTAATGTCCCTAGCAAGCCATATACCTTAGATAAATCATTATCAAGAATGAAATTTATATAAAATATGTCTCTGCGTATTTTTATCCATTTTTAGACACACATTTCTTCATATTTGCCTTTCCTGAAGATAAACTCTGCCATGTTTACTGCCTATTCAGTTACTAATTAGTTAAGAGAATTAATTGACTCTACTGCTCTATCCCTCTCAGAAAGACAACAGATATGACAGCTCTTGGGGAAAAACTGTTTTTTCTTTTGATCTTTACTTAGTGTGATTTCATTTAATTTTGGATTAATGTGTAGGAATCCTCCTTTTTGCAGTGCTCACTTCATTTTTTTTCCTCACTGACTTCATCTGCAGCAGGTACCTGCCTTGATGAGGTGCAGGAGGTCTGGCTTTGAAAAGGGCAGAGTTGTGAGCAGCTGCTTCACAGGTCCATGGCTTGGTGGCCAATGGCAACACGAAAACCCAACCTTGTCCAGTGTTGGAACTCTGAAGGCTGAAAACTTTGAGCTTTCTGAATTGAAGGATGCCAACCCTCAAGTAAACACCTTGTTTGACCTGAGACCTTGGAAAAGGCTTCAGAACTTGAGTGATAGCACGGAAACGGTGTGTGTGTGGTTTGAACAGTATTGTGTGATCTCACAGGGTGAAAAACTGAGATTTGGGATTTTAGTGTGTGGTGATATATGGGAGGCAAGATGGAGAATTGTGGATGTGGGTTCGTTGTCTGATTGCGGATTTCAGGTGATCACATTTAAGTTAGAAACATGAATAATATTGTTTATTAGATAATTAGGACTTAAAAAACCTTGGATAGACACCATTTTACCTCTCTTTCTCAGCTTGTTAGAGAGAACTCACATCCCATGAACCTATAATAGATAAGGATAATAAATTTCAGAGTGTGACTGCAAAGAAACAACGTCTCAAGTTTTATTCACCCTGACCTTAGAGCAAGAAAGAGCCAGGAACTCCAACAGTCCAGCAGCAGGATTGCTTCTGGATTTAATGGAGCAAAGCCTGCAAAGGGAGGTGGCGCCTTTCATAAGAGTGGCAGACACAAGGGGAAAAAGCAAAGCACGATCTTTTCTTCGTGTCTGAGAAAGCAGAAGCCACAATGTTCCACCTAAGCTGAGCTCGGGGAACTGTTCCGTGTTTAATTTTGTGCTGATCAGCCAGAACATAAGTAAAAGAATTTGGGAAAAGGAAAAATCATTATTTGATTCATAAATATTTCTTCATTCACTCACTGATAAATTGATCAGTCTGGAATTTTATTTCCCCCCTAAAAAGTTTTATTTTTGTTGTCAATTTGGGACAGATGATGTCATTATTCTATTTAAATCAGCCCAACTTTGGTCTCCATGCTGGGCCACCAGGGCTGGTTTGTACCAATCCAAGTGGTATTTACATTCCTGGGATGGAAAGTCCTTTGGACAAGGAAATAATGAGTCCTAGAAATGAAGTTTCTGTAGGAAATGCGGAAAAGAGGGGAAGGGGAAGGGGAAGGGGAAGGGGAAGGGGAAGGGGAAGGGGAAGGGGAAGGGGAAGGGGAAGGGGAAGGGGAAGGGAAAGGGGAAGGGGAAAGGGGAAGGGGAAGGGGAAAGGGAAAGGAAAGGAAAGGAAAGGAAAGGAAAGGAAAGGAAAGGAAAGGAAAGGAAAGGAAAGGAAAGGAAAGGAAAGGAAAGGAAAGGAAAGGAAAGGAAAGGAAAGGAAAGGAAAGGAAAGGAAAGGAAAGGAAAGGAAAGGAAAGGAAAGGAAAGGAAAAAAGGAAAGGAAAGGAAAGGAAAGGAAAGGAAAGGAAAGGAAAGGAAAGGAAAGGAAAGGAAAGGAAAGGAAAGGAAAGGAAAGGAAAGGAAAGGAAAGGAAAGGAAAGGAAAGGAAAGGAAAGGGAAGGAAAGGTCTTTATGTGTGAGGTTTTTGTGGGTTTTTTTTCTGTTTGTGTGTGTATGGAGATCTTGTTTGTCTTTGGGACCCTTCACCAAAATCTTTACCTTAATAATGTCCCAATATTTGGAGGCTCTTTGCTCTCCCTTAAACATCAGGGAACTTTTTTTCCTTGTGAACAGTTTTTCTCTTGGAGCTGTCTGAGCATTAAACAGCAAACCCCAACTCTGAGCAGTCAGTCCAGCAGCGAGTTCATTTGATCAGGCTAATTAAAGGAACAATTTAATAAGCTCACACAGGACACGCTCAGACTGCGAGGATGCTGCAGTCTGTGGGGAGAGGAGTCCATCAAAGGAGTTCTGCATCAGGGAATATGGTTTGGTTTGTTATAACTCTGATGGCACATTTCTGCCCGGAGTGCTGTGTGAGCTGACTCTTTCCTTTAAGCCTCCTTCAGAATGCTTTGGATATCTTTCATTTTGCTGCTCACTGCTGAAGTAGGAAAATCTGTGTTAGGAGCCTCTCCTCCCATTAAAAAGCGATTTTTGCTTTAATGCAGGGTGACCACTGATGGCAGAGGGAGAGGAATTCAGGCCCTAATTACAAGAATCCCACGCTGTGACAGGCAGTGGTTTTGCCTGCAAGCAGGTTCCTGGGAGAGCAGGGATGTTTCAGTCCTGGGGGGAGGAAGGGGCTGGCAGAGACAGAGCTCAAGCTGATGAGCTGAATCCATAAACCAGCACAGCTGATTAGAGCTGCATCCATAAACCAGCACAGCTGATTAAATGCAGACTTTAAGTCTTGATTTTTAATTTTCTTTTAATTTTGCGGAACCTGTTATGAGGTGTTTCTGTTCAGCCATTATCATTTTAATGATTCTTTTTCTTAAGTGAAAGAAATTTGAAATTTGGTTGGTTTTTTTTTTTTTTTTCTCTTTCACATCTCCCTCATATTTTCAGAAAGTCGATATTTTTTGTGAGGATGAAATACTTTTTACTGTTTATCATAGAATCACAGAATGGTTTGGGTTGAAGGGACCTTAAAGCTCATCTTGTTCTACCCCATGAGCTGGGACATCTTCCACTATCCCAGACTGCTCATAATTAGGGATTATTTATAACTTTTTTCTTAAAATAATCCTAAATACGCTTGAATTTTGAGAAGTAGAATGGAAAAGCAGAATTAATGCACATCAGCCCTTACTGACAGGGAAGGGGCTCATCTCCTCCTCAGCCTCAGGCACTGTATTTGTCTTTCTCAGAGTTTTGATGCGTCTTTCACAGGAGCTGACAATTATTTTATCCCAGATGTTGACAGACCTTGAGTCCATCACGTGAAGTGGCCACCAAGCAGCTTTTTGCTGCTGTTACAGAACAAGATATGAATTTCTTCGGTCCTGCAGAATAAATCTCAATGAAAGGCACAATGCAACATCAGAGATGTTTTTAGAACAACACAGATGTGCCCTACACATTAAAACTGGGCAGGTTAAAATCATTCCCTTTTGTCCCATGGTTAATCAGCCCATGTACAAAATCATTGCCCCTGTTTGTAATCCATTTTTATTTACTGGAAGGGCAAACTGAGATCTCCCTGGATCCTTCTTTTCTCCAGGCTGAGCAGTGGCAGCTCTCTCTGTCTCCACAGCAAAAGTTCTTATTATTATTGCCCTGACAATAAACAGCCTGCACTGTTTCTGTTCTGTACAGTGTTGCTCTCCTAAACAGCTGTTGCTTAAAAACCAACATAAGTCAACCGTGGATTTTTCTCTGCCATCCTCACTTGTTAAAAAACATTAGAGCTGCTGTAATGGCTCTGCCCTTTTGTTTTGCTCTCATTCAGAGAATCCAGGCTCCTGTGCCTTTTGCTGTGCAGCTTCCCATCTGGTGACCCAGATTAGCTGGCTTTCTCCCAGCCTTATCTCATTTCTACCTCCTTGGGATAAAAACCCCACTTTTGTTAAGGACATTGTATCTATCCTGCACCACGAGCAGGTTTTTGCTGGGAGCTGCAGGAACTTCTCAGGATTAGCCACAATTTATTTTCCTCAAATGAAATCTTGGGGAATTTCAGAACAATCATTTTCATCCCTGGAAGTGTCCAAGGCTGGGTTGGACAGGGTTTGGAGAAACCTGGGATAGTGGAAGGTGTCCGTGCCCATGGCAGGGGGTGGAACAAAATGATCTTTAAGGTCCTTTCCAACACAAACCATTCTATAATTCTGTGATGTTAAGGAATGATTTGGCCTGGTAATTTGTGCTTGTCTCCCAGTGAGGCTGAGGGAGGGACAGCAATGATTTCCATCCTGTCACTCTGTTTAATTCAGTAGATTCAAACCAAGCAGCCTTCAGCAGACATCCACCACCTCATTGCTGCAGCTCCACATCCAACTTTGGCATTTACATCCCTCAGCTTGCTCATTTAGCCAAGGAAGTGGTCTTTGCTCTCCAGGGGCTTCTAAATCTGTTCTTTTTTTTCTTTTTCTTAATTTTAATATTTTAATTAACCTGCTCTGTTTCCAGCTCTTCATGAGTGTTTTTTTCCCCTCAAGTTCCATTTACATCTCTGACCCAGGGATTTCCCACTTGCAGCCCTCCTCAAACATTTATATTCCACCCTAGCCAGAGGTTGTGCTCATTTCCTTCCAGGTTTGAGTAAGGGTCATGGATGATTAGCATGTTGCAGTCTCAATAATGAATTAATTATTGTATTTTCCCCTTTACCTCCTGAACAATAGCACAAAGATACATTTTACAGGCAGACCTTTGCTGTAGTCAGGTTTTTGAGTGTTTGCTCAGTCATTCTTTGCCTTTCCATCCCTCAGAGTATCTGCTATAATAAATAATGGATGTGAGAGCAAAACCCTGCATGAATCTCAGGAATATCCCTAAGGATCCACAGAACTCTGACCTCGGACAGGTAAAATTTAGAGGAACCAGTTTGGAGCTTGGATTTGACTTTGACATCTCTCTTAAAGGACTTTTCTCAGCCCAGGCCCCTGCCAAGATCACAGCACATTGTTAACTTGTTTTTTCCAATGTTTTTTGTCCTCTTGCAGAAAAACACTTTTTTTTTCCTTTTTTTTTTTTTTTTTCCCCCTGGGGAAAAGAAAAGGGGGAAAAAAAAAAAAAAGTAACTGCAGGATTTAAAATGTTGATGATGAAAACTCCTGCAGCTGAATTGTTCCAGCCACAGGGTCACAGGGCACACGGAAGAAAGACTGAGCAATGTGCTATTTTCATCAAATGGTCTTTTACTGACAGCTTCTGTGGAGAAAACCAAGCCTGAAGGAAGCTTTTCTGAGGCTGAGAACAATTAATAAGGGATATAAAGCTGGCATTAAGTTCCCTGGAAGGATGGGCACATTTCCCATTAAATTGGCACGTTAAATATCCTTCCCTGCACTCTAAATTGGGCCCCACGTGAGGGCCTCACCAGGTCTGCAAGTCCTTGTGGCTTGCCTATAAAACAATCCTCTAGATTTCATTTTTTTTTCCTTTATATTTCTGCCATTTCTTATTTATCTGAATAAATAAATGCTTGGGGAAACCTAGGATAGTGGAAGGGGCAGCAGGGGGTTGGAATGAAATAGTCTTTAAAATCCCTTCAAACCCAAAACCTTGAAGCCTGTTTTTTTTTAAACCTAGTTAGCTTTGTTCCTTTAGTTTTAACTTTTTAATGTTACGAATCAGAAGCTGCATGTCCTTTCCTATTCTACTTTGTCTTTCCTTTTAATATTGCTACTGATATTGGCATTCATTCAATTAACCCAAACTCAATTTGATCTCACTAGATTGATTTTTCTGTTAACTGAATGTAACACTGGGAAAATATTTGTAGAGCTAAAATAGATCTACAGGGACTTGCTGGAATATCCATACAATCTTCATGTAGTTTATCAGAACTGTCAGTTCTTCTTATCTAATTCTGACACTTACATGACCTCATTATTGAGAGATCTGAGCATTTCAGGCTTTTTTTATTTGTCTTGACAGCTTCTTTAAGAGACAGGGACATAAGATTATCTCTCTTTTACAGTTGGCTGAAACCCATGAGATTAAGCCTGGATTTATTAATTTCTTTTAAGTAATGTTCAACCTGCTGTGTTTCTCTGACTCAGCTATTTAGGGACCACAGGGCAATTAAGAAGCAGATTTTGGAGGTAACTGGATTTTTTAAAGATACAATAGTGAAACACATGGAATTTGTTGGAAACAAGTTTATAATTCTGTGGGTTTTAAAAAAGGGGTGTTTTGGAAATGGGGTTTAGTCGTTTTGACTACTCAGGTCTTTTAAAACTGCATATTCATTTAGAAATCTGGTCGTAACTGATTTCCACAGAATAATGTCTGCAATTACTTTAAAACTTCGACTTCTGCTCCATAAAAATTAAACAAAATTATGAGAACACCTGGAACAGTTATTATGGTTATTAAGCTGCATCCAACCAATAAAAAAAGAGCCAACTCTATTGACTTGCTCTCCTAAACTGTAATTTTGTGCAAAACAGCAACGAGGTGACGCATGGATGAGAAAGAAGCTTTAATTACTATTTCTATTTTGAGAGTGGACACCAAACCCTTCTCTCTGTGCCTGTTTCACTCACATGGCTGTTCAATCCTTGAAAAAACAGAAACAGGGTTTACAGTTGTGCCTGTCTTAGGTTGCAATGCAAGATTGTAACCAGGGGTTTGTATTCTGTTATCAGCTGTAAAATCAGCTGGGGCAGTGTTCTTTATCTCTTCCAGGACCCATCCTCCCTCCAGGGGATATCTGCTGTCCATGGGCCATCCAGGCTCACTGCATGGCTGATACAATTCCATCATCCCATGGGGAGATGCTCCGCCCAGGGGGAGGAGCCAAGCATTCCTACTGGATAAACCCTGAGAGTCAGAACACCAGGCAGCCTGTTTGCACTGGATTCCCAGAGGAAGACCAGACCCATCTCAGCACCACTGAATCTTTAAAAGAAAACTGCACCCTTGTACAGGATCATCTCTGCTCCAACAGAACCTCATCTGTCACTGCAGGAGAACTTAACTGGACTGCACCAACACGCTGACCAACAGAGTGTCAGGTTGTGTTCTGACTCTGTCAGTGGTTTTTTTGTACTGCTGTATTTTCATTTTAATATTCCTAGTAAAGAACTGTTATTCCCATTCTGATATTTTTGCCTGATAGCCACTTTATTTCAGAATCATAATAATTCAGAGGGATGGAGTTCACAATTTCCATTTCAATGGAGGCTCCTGCCTTCCTTAGCAGACACCTGTCTTTCCAAACCATGACACCGTCTCACCAAAACAGCAGTTCTTTACTATTTAAATTGTTTATTGCCAACCCTATTGTGCTAAGCACAATTTTTCTCTAATATCTCACCCTGTTAGTGGTTTTTAGCCCACAGATTCCTCATTCTTGCTGTGTGTTTTGCAGTAGCTGCACAGTGAAGTACAAATGAAGTTTAAAACCCTCCTGCAAATCATTGGCATTTTGGGTTAATGGTGGAGGTTTAATCAGCTCTTTTATTCCTAATAAAAAACTTTTCTACGCATTACTCTTTTTTACTCTGTTACAAAAACTGCTTAGGGGGAACCTTATAATTTTGAGAAAATTGAGCCTCCGCAGCTGCTGGGGCTGACAGTGTCTGACAAATCCTTTTCCTCTGGGGTTGTGTCAATTATGTTGTTACAGAACATGCTGAGCCTGAACCATCCCAGGGTTTTTTGCTTTTTTTTTTTGACATGTCTCTAGGAGTTGTCATTTGCAATGATGGATGGAAAGGCTGCATTCAGGCAGCACTTCCTTTAGAAAGTTGTGTTTTTTGGAGAGAGATCAATGTTTAATTGCAGGTTGGAGCTGTTGCAGCATTTTCTATTAAGTGACCTAATAATGGGATAAAGAGGCCTCTGAACGTCTCTAACTCTTGGGGTTGCTGCATTAAATAAAGTTTCAGAAAGCTACAAATGCTTTTTCCACTCTGAACAAACTTAATTCTGGTTTTTCTCTCTCTTTTATTTTTTATTTATTTTATTTTTCTTAGTGGTTTCTTTTTTCTACCATACTTTTGTGTTTGCCATTTGGGTTTCTGTAGCTGATAATATTCTAATTAAATGTATTCTGTGTAATATTCTGAGTATGCTGTGTATACGTGCACAGCTTGATCTATCAATACCTTTAATTTCATTGGTTTACTTTGGTTTTGGGGAGGAGTTGGAGACTGGGATCAAAAATATCCACCAGTTTTTAAATCAAATGTCACATTTTCAACCTAGCCAACTCTTCAACACCAAGGCAGATTTGATTACCCATGCAGCTGATTTATTACATTTTTAACATGGTTTTAGCCATGCATTTGAATCAATTCCTGGGTTTGTTCAGATTGATTAGCACAAGCCATCAATGATTTTCAGGAGGCAGCTTGGATGATTTCCTGAAGGGAGGGAATGGATTTGTCCAAATTTAGGTACAGTACAGATGGGGCCACGGAGTCTGAGATGCAGCAGCTCCACACAGACTCCAGAGGCCTCAAGAGAAGAGAAGAAATTTTAGGATGATAATTTCAGGCTGTCACAGGTGTCTCCACCAAGGTTGCTCATGTTGGCTTCACAGTTCATGGGGTGAAAAGGGCACTTCTTCCACCCTTTGCTGACTTATTTTCAACTTCTACAGTAGGAGTGAAAAAAAAAAAACTACAAATGAGAAGTTCTGTAGCTCAGAAAAGAGTTGGAAGGGACCCATCAGAGGTGCTGCGGTGGAGTCTCACACTTCCCACCGAGGGTCTGGAGCTGTTTGTGTGATACAAATTGCAGCCAAAAAGTTTGTTTCTCAACACCATTTGGGAAGTAAGGGGAACTTCGGGAATTGTGACTGTTCCTGGTGCTGCCTTCTGCTTGGAATTGAAACTGTTGTGTTTTACAAAGGTATTTCCTCAAAAGCTGCTCCTTTCAAAACATCAAACTGGATTTGGAAAAGAAAGGACAGCCACCTTTGTTAAAGGGATTTTCTGAGTCTCTGCTTTAAGTTTAGAACAGACTAAGGTATTTTATTCCATCTGCAGCTCTAATTGTTGTAAAACATAAACAGCTCTGGACCCCAGGCCACCAGAGTGAAGATAATTCTTCAACAAAGCCTCAGGAAGCAAATAAAAATTCTTGCAAATGTGTTGTTGTTGGATACAATCTTACACTGCAGTTATTTGTCATCTCTGCTTGCAATTGCATTTTTCCTGTGCCCTTTTCTATTCACTGAGAACTAAAATTTCCTTAGGTTGCTCCATTTGAAATTCCTTTTAAGTGCAGAAATATTAAATCCAAAATCCAATTTCTGGTGTCTTTTCTAACCATAATGTGAGAGCTCTGCAGCTTCTTATGATGCTTCCAATTGGATTATTTCTTGTCTCCATCAGGTGTCTCCTCTTTGCTTTTTCACTTCCTTGTGACTCCATGACAGCAATTAAATCTTCTCAAAATATAAAGGTGTTAGAGAAGAACACTCTGCTCTGATTTTGGTTTGGAAATGTTACAGTGGTTCCTGAGGTTAAAAAAAAAAAAAAAAAAAAAAAAAAAACAAACCACCCAAACAATAACAAAAACAACAAAAATACCACTAAAACCCAGTGATTTTCATATACAGAATTTTCCCTCTTTGGTCCAGGAAAAAAAACCACAAAAATTCAGTGCTCCTCTCACAGTTAATATTTGGAATGCTAAAGCATGACACATCAGTGAGAAAACTGAATATCACATTCATCTAAAATCCTGTCAATCAAGCAAAAAGTCAAATACTTCTAAAAAGCAACATTTTATGGTCCTGTTGCTGAGGATAAAGAACTTCTATATTAAAAGTAACAGTCCAGGACTCTTGAGAAGTTTCCTATGAATTTTTCTTGGCTTACAGCAATTTTTCCTGTGACGTTTGCTGTATTACCAACCTTGGTGAACCTGACTCAATGTTTTCCTTCTGGTTTTAAACCTTCCTCATCAGGAAAGGCTTTTAACACAAAGACCACTTCAGCTGCTCTGTTACCTTACCAAGGGCAGAGCAAATTATCTGCACCACAAATTATCCCAGGAATTTTATAAAGGTCTCCATCCTTGTGGGATACAAAGCTGGGAAAGTTTAATTCAGGCAGAAGAAGACGTGCCTCTAACCATAAAAACACAGACACTTCTGATCTCTGGGGACACCCATGAAGGGAGGATATTTGGGCTGGATTATCCACTAAATCCCATAATCAGTGCTGCACATCCTCTCTGCTGATGCTCTCACACAGGCATCTGTTGGAGTTCTGGAACACAAAACATTGCAAAGAAAGGATTACAAGAAACAAGTTAAAAATATGGTTTGGATTTTTTTTTTAATATATATTTATTACAGAATAGGTAAATAGATATGGATTGTCCAATAATTTCCACAATCTTGCTTCCACAGAAAGATTTCCCCTGCAGGGAAATCATTTCATTTTACCAATTTATCTGGCAATATTTGCAGATAATAAATGCAGGATTCAATCAACATAGTCACTGATGTGAGCCAGGAAACTGCACATGACTTGACTGGGCCAAAGTGGGCCATTTCAAGTAAAACTGGATTATTTATAGCCCACCTCTCTGGTGGAGGTAGTTTATAAATCTGTATTGGGAATTGGCTCATGGTAGCCCTGTTTGCCTCCTGGGACCCATCAGTGCAAGATAATTTCAGGTGTGGGTGAGGAAAGCTCTGTTTTTCCCCAAGTTTACTCCAAGCAGAGTTGGAATCAAGGTTCTCCCTTCTCCTTGAGAATTTTTCCTCAGTAAATCCCAGTAAATGTTCATTAACTCCTTAATTCCTGCTGGCAATTATTCTTCGTGTTGTGGGCATTTAAGGACATGGTCAATGGAGATTTTAATGTTGTCTATAAATTCCATCATTTATAGATCTAGTGAGGGAAGATCTTTGATGAAGAAAATTGGATTTAAATGTTGCTGGTGAGATTCCTCTCTTTTGGCTCTAAGGATCTGTAAGATCAGCTGTTCCCCCTGGGAAACTCAGGGACAGAAAGGGGCACTTACAGGGTGATTCACTGTGGGCTTTGGGATGCTCTGGTCTAGTGAATTGTGCCAGAAACTTCACTGATGGGGCTGATTCAGTCAAAAATTAAATTTATTTGCATTTAGTCAAATGCTTTTATTTTTTAATTCTTCATATCCATGAAAAGATGAAGGGAAATGCTGCTGCTGCTGTATCCATGTTCATGGACACTGATTCAGCCACCTTGGAATTCAGGGAATACAATTTCAGCCCTTTTCACTCAGAATTTGATTTTAGTTTTGCTTCCCAAGTGAATATTATAATAATTGGCTGGAAGCCATTCTCTAGGATGAGGTTTTGCAAAGAAAATTCGGCCTGCATCTTGAAAACTCATTTTTTTTTTGGTGTGGAAATAGTTTTATAGAATTCTGCCATTACCAAAAGAGATGTCTGGGAAGGTCCCTGGTTATCTTACTCAGTAATTGCTTTTATATAGCTCTAATAGAGATATTCTGAGTATTTATCTATCATTAGCCTGGTGGTTTGGGACACCATAGGAACAGAGCTGATCCATTCCAGAGCTGGAAGCGTCTCAGACTCTGGGCTGTCAGGGACTGATGTTGATTGTTTTATAGTAAAGAAATAATAAATGAGAATTAAAACACCCAAGTTACCACTGCTGGTATTTGTTTGGCTGATATTTGGTCTGTAGGAAACTTAGAGCCAGGCCTTGAGTAACCACAAATTGGTGTTTCTCCATTTAATTCTTAATTGTTTGCAAATTGACATGACCATTTAGCCTGGTAATTGATCCCTTCCTACATCAGTCACTGCTTAAACCAATGTTTATGTAGCAACACTGAGTCAGCCAGGCTTCATTTAGAGCTGAAATGTTTGTTTAATTGAAGTTTTTTCTTTTAATAATTGTATTTTACATATTTAAAGAAATAATAAAAGCTCCATGTGGCCTCTTCCCTATCACTTATTTCTTGCACCTAACCCATCTTAGAAAAGTTTCTCACTGAAGAGATGCTTCCTGGGAAAGCCAAATTAATACCTCCAGGTGTGACAGATGGTGAGGCAAAAATCCATTCCTTAAGACCTTTGGAAATATTGCCTGGAATCAGACTGTGCTGATCCTTGTGGATTCCTTCCAATCGTGTTCTATGATCCCTATTTCTCAGGCAATGACTGGCCAATTAACTAGCTAAAACCCCAAATTAATCCCTGGAAGTAGCAAGTAGATGTTTCATAATTAAAAAAAAAATCTGATTGGCAATAATTTAGTGTTTTGGAAAAGAAAGACAAGGGGAGAAGGATATAAGAGATTTATTATTCCTTATCAAGCTTGCAGCCTAATTTTACTGATCAGAGAAAGATGTTGCAAATCATCTGATTGCATTTCTGCCCTTAAATGGTGCCAGACATTAGAAATTTAATAATGGCATGTCTCTAAGTACCTGGGACTAGAAATTTTCCCAGAAGTTATGACAAGAGCAATCTTAAGGAAAATGTGCATGGCTCCGTCTGATAGATTTTGTGCCTCATTACTGATATCAAGAACAGAACAGGGAAATCTGAAAAACTTAACACAGCTGCTCGTTTCTGCTGGCATTTCTGTGCTCTAATTCTTACAGGCAGCAGGGTTTAATGGTTGTCACTCACCTGCCCAGAGAAAAAGGAAATCAGATGTCACAAAACAGCCCAGGGAATCCCCCCCTCTGCCTAAGGCAGCGTGCAAAATGTGAGCTGTAATTAACACTGGCTCCCAGAAATGCTCGGAGCCCGAGGCAATAAAACACCTCATACCTGGGAACTCCAAGCAGTGATTATTCTCCTCTCTAATTGAAGTTTTGTTCCATGTCTCCCCTGCCTGCTGGAGGGAAAAGTGGTTTAAAAACCCCTCCGAGGGGGTGTCAGGATCCTTTGGCCATGTGTTTGCAGTGTGTCAAATGAGCCATTCCCATTCTTCTGCACAATCAGCCTGGAGAGGAAAAACGTCCATTAGGGAGGAGCCACCTCCTGAGTTCTCCCTCTGCCCCTGATGGAGCCAAACTTGGAAATTGCTCCGCATTAAATCTGCATTAAAGCACAGAGCTGTGCTGTCAGGGAGCAGACAGCATCATCTCCTCAACAATGAGTCCCCCCTCTCCTGTGGGGTTGGGAATGAAGCTGTGGGGCCAATTTAATCCTTGCAGAGCTCTGACTTTATCAGCCTAGACGTTATTATCCCTTCCACTGCTGGCTAGAGCCTGCATGATGGGTTTGTCACTCCAGCAAGGCCTAGACGGATTTTATTAAATCTCGGGCTGCTGCCAGGCTTCCCACTGAGCTGGGAAACCACAGCCAGGCTGGGATTTCAGCTTCCTTCCTCTCCAGGCTCTGAGGTCTCTGAAGACACTGCCCTTGTTCAGTGGTTCCAGATGTCTCCTCTTGGTTAGGGATTGGGTTCCAGTCTTGCATCAGGGATTGGATTCCCATTGAAACTCAGCTTCTAATCCCCACATTTGTTCTCAGAAATTTGTTTTCTATTTGCAGCAGCTTGTTGAACGCTGAGAACTTGAGCTGTGCAGCTCTTTTGGGGCT
Source organism: Acrocephalus arundinaceus (assembly GCA_021534815.1). NCBI lineage: Eukaryota > Metazoa > Chordata > Aves > Passeriformes > Sylviidae > Acrocephalus > Acrocephalus arundinaceus. The sequence goes on from JAJEOU010000373.1 coordinate 49,496,085, forward strand.
GCTTCCCATCAGCTTCTCCTGGTGGGAAACTCCAGCTTTAGCTGCTCTTGTTGGCCGTGCCCCCACTTGCCTCTATTTGCTGCCATTTCCTTTTTCTGCTCTACACCCCCTAGATAAACCCTTCCTGTCATTGTCATTGTACTCCAAATTCAGAAACTTTGCTAATCATTAATATATAAGGTAATAAGATTTAAACTGTCTCTCACCTCGCAGGAAACTCTTAAACCACTCCTTCCTGAGCTACTTCTCTTGAAAAAAAGATTCTTGCACAAATACATCGGCTTTTATTCTACATTTTATAAACTTTGAGTCTAACCCTTATCACAGAGTTGTTTAGGCCCAAGATCAAGTCCAGCTTTTGACTGATCCCTATGTCACCTGCCCAGAGCACTGAGCACTACCTCCAGTAAATTCTTGAACACTTCCAGGGATGGCGACCCCACCACCTCCCTGCCAGCCCATTCCAAGGTTTAACAACCCTTTTCATGAAGAAATCCCTCCCCATGTACAAAATTTCTCCCTATTTCTGCCCATTATGTCTCTATGCCTTACAAGACACCAGCAAATTTTTGCCTCATCACCTGTAGATGAGATAACTCCTTTGAATTTCTGAATGTTACTGTGAGGAGCCCATTTAAAGAGAAATACCTCTCAAAACCCGGAAAGAATTTTACTTCTGATCAATATTTTCCCTTCACTTGCATCTCATTCATTGCACCAGAGAGAGAATTCCTCTCTTTGTAAACTCCCCACTTGTAAAGCCCCACTCTTTATGTGAATTATGTCAGTTCAGTGCTATTTTAAAATAACTTCTTGGGACTGAAATGTGGAGCAAAAAATTCTTACAGGTGGACTGTTATTTAAAAAAAATAAGTTGGTTTATCAGTCTGATTAAGTAGGGTTTTTTTTTAAATATACCTTTAGGACTGGATCACACAATTTCAGTTGATTCTGCAGAGTTCTATGGATGTTGGGTGTGCGTGACCCAAGTTATGCAGAGCACAGGTGAGTGGTGCAGGTGAAGACTGCTGCTCTGAAAACCCCTGTGGAGGCAAGTGTTTAATGTTGCATGAAATTGATCCAAAATACTTTTATTTCAACATTTAGAAAAAATAAAACAAAAAACAAACAGACAAAAAAACCCCAAACTAAACAAAAACAAATAACCAAACAAAAACCAACAAACAAACAACCAAACCCCCTGATATTTTTGCATGTCCAGATGGACAGAATATATCCCTTTTACTAGAATATTATTTTATTCCATATTTGGTCACATTTCCAAACAGGAATTTTGGTTCCCTACTGGCATAAATCAACAATCACTCCCCCAAACACACTCCAAATCTGTCATTTAAGGACACAACTTTTCCTCTGAGCTTTTAAATTTCTTTTACATTATTCCCACCTCACACCAATCTAAGCCAGCACCAGTCTATCAATGTTGATGGGGTAGTGCCTGATTATAATGTTGTGCCACCAAAACCAAACTGGAAACCCATAAAACTTGAAATTCATAATTTGGACATGCAGTCATCAATGTAACCAACTTTTGTGCAAGTTATTTTACTTGGAGAAATAGATCAGCGTGAGTTAATCGTGTATTTCCTCAAGATAAAAATGACTGCAAGCTCTCTGCTGGATGCTCACGGCACTGGAGGGCTCTGCAGCATTTCTGCACGTTCCTTAATGTTGCTTTTATTCAGGTTTTTCTACTCTTTGCAATCCACAGTAATTCAAGTAAAATGTCACCAAGCTGAGTAATTCAAACACGTAATTCCAATTTCCTTGACGTTGACCTTTCGGCCGCACTCTCCTGTTTTTGCTGGCCTCTCTGAGACAACAGAGACACCTGAAGTGTTTGAGGAGCAAAATAAGACTTGAGATCAAATACGGCAAGACAAAGAATTGTGTTTGGACTTTGTTCTTCAGCCTTGATAACCTTTTTTGTCAGACAAACTCCAATTACATCATGGAGGCACCAAATCCCTATTTCCTCTCAAGAAATTGCAATGGATGCTTCGTTTTTATTCCTTGAAGGACAGAAGCTTCCAAGTCCTATTTCTGAGTCATTGTTGGAACAACTGCTGTGGGTTTGCTTCTGTCAATTCCACTTCCCAATTCCCAGCTGGAATTTTTGCTATTGCTGTAATCCTTTTCACCAGTAGCCAAAGCACTTTTGATTTATCCCTTGCCCTGCTCCTATGGACAGTGGGAAGGTGCCAACAGTTGTTCTGGAGAGTCTTTTCACGCCGTGATATTTCATAAATGACATTAAAAATGTCAATTTTCTAATGTTTATGCAAAAATTGTGGTCTACTGTAGCAAGAGAGAAGCACTGGACAGTTCTAAACCTCCCAGGTTCTTTGTCTGCCTCAAAAATTTCACATTTATTCAGAATTCTCTCTCCAGGTGAATCTCCCACCTACCTGAGTATAAGGGCTGTCCAAAGCTCCTTCTCCCTCTGTCTCATCTGCTTCTTATGCATAAAGCACACCAAAACATATCTTTCAAAACTAAACTGTCTTTATTTTTTACTTTCTTTTCTTTTCTTTTCTTTTCTTTTCTTTTCTTTTCTTTTTTTTTTTTTTTTTTTTTTTTTTTTTTTTTTTTTTTTTTTTTTTTTTTTTTTTTTTTTTTTTGGTTGTTTGTTTGTTTATATTTTATTTTATCATTTACTCAGCGTAGCCTAGGTGCTTACACCTCAATCAGTGGCAGGAATTATTTTTTTTAAATATATATATTATTATTTTATTTTTTTTTTTATTTTATTTTATTTTTTATTTTCCAGTGCATTCAGCCTAGCCTAGGTGCTTACACTTCAACCAGTGGCAAAAATTAAAATATTTTAGTTTATTTTTATATTTTTTAGTTTATTTTTTTTTATACATTTTTTAGTTTATTTTATTTTTTTTCCAATGCACTCAGCCTAGTCTAGGTGCTCTACAGCTCAACCAGTGGCAGAAATTATTGAGAATAGAAAGATAAAAGCTCAAGGCCTTTTTGTGCTTTCAGACAGACAGATTTAGGACGTGCTCGTGTTACTTCTGATGGCTGCAGGGTTTTCTGCAAAGCAGGTTGTGTTTGGTTCTGCAAAAGAAAAAAATAAATTGATTCCACAAATGCAGAGGAACCCAAATAACCTGATCAGGTAAAGCAGCCTCAGCTGCTCCCAAGGCTGTGCCAGGAGAACCCTGACCCTAAATAAATGAAATTTGGAACCTTGATTTGGGGGGTGAAGCCTCACCCTGAGGTAATGGGAGAGGAGACTGTGCCTTATATTAGTAAGGCAGAAAGAAGTTTTAAGCTGAATTATAATATTAGATTTGAGAATACAAATATTGGAAGTAGAAATGTAAATAAATCCTTAAAATATCCTTTTTCCTTTTTTCTGTACCACCTGGTACTTTTTTTTTTCTTTTTTCTTGAGGAGACACTCATAAAATAAATGTTTCAATAAACAGCAAAAGGTCACTTCATAATTATTATGAACATTTTCATTAAAATGCCCCCATCTCAACAGCCCTGGTGTGATTGCTCCAAAATGAATTACGTTCTCTAAATTAGTTCTGCCAAAAGCTAAATATAGTCCTATAAAAATCAGAATGAAAATTGGTCCTTAGCTGGGATTTTATTATGGTTTGAATACTGTTGTGATGAGTAATTTTGGGACAATGTGTCCCTTTTGGATCTGCAATATAATTGTAAAAGCAGGTTGTGCTAACAAAGGCAAACAATTGGCAGTCCAGGGAAGAATTCCCAACCAACCCCTCAAATCCATCTCCTAATTCTGTGTATTACAGGTCTGCATTATTTGGGACTTTACTGAGAGAGGAGAAAGAAAAGCCACACAGTGGCAAACTCCTAGGTAAGAGAATTTCTGTCCAATGCAGCAAAATCAGATGCTGCAGAAAGCAATAGGCAATAAATCTACAAATCCCGTGGGAACTAGAGACCAGGATGGGGATGAGAGCCCTGTGATTATTGTTATTATTGCTTTCCTTGGCAGGAAGATCACAGGCATTTACAACTCGAGCTAGAGGAAACGCTTACAGGCTTAAGTGCAGTAAATGTGGCTTATTCCCTGTGTTTCAGGAGTAATTTTCCTTCACACATGCACTCCTTTGAAGAGTCTGTTGTATAAATTGAATATATTTATTGCCATGGGGTGAATAATGCAGTTACCAGGTTGTGGGTGGAGATAAGCCTTGTCTAGACATTCCCAACTGTATTTCCGCTATTGAATTCAGCAAATGACAACAAGTGAATTTGACTCAATTGGGTTAAAAAGTCATGTCTGCGATGAGCAAAGCTGGGACCATCAAAAGACCCTAAATAAACAAAAAATGCAACTTCTTTGGTATTTCAGTGGGACTCGGAGAGGCTGAAACTCCCGGAATCTATAAATGAGCAAATCTGTGGTCCCCACATCTTCACCAAACTTTGGAATCATCTTGTTTTTTATTTAATGTTGAAAAATATACTAACAGTGCTGCCTTCACCTGCAAAATTATCCACTCTACCATGGGTATTTGTGTTGAGGAAATTGTCTACCTGATTTATTTGTTTTAAGCTGTAGATGATGAGAGTTCTGTCTATAACCTAAAGTAAAGGAAGATAAACTGGCTGGCAGATCAATTCTATTAGATATTCATGCAGGCAGGTAAATTTTGAGTCCTGGGAGTCTGGTTTTTGAAAGAGGTTTTCCAGCTCTGGAGCTGCAGAAGAGTGGAGTTGTTAAAGCAGAGCGTGTTTGATTGTTGCTGTAGGACATGAAAGAAAAACAAAGGACTCCAAGGATACTTCAGAAGGCAAAGCATAAAAAACTTTATTGTCTAAGTCTTACCACCTATTTATAAGGTATTCAATACAGACTTAACACAATTGGTGAATAGGAATGACACCTCTCTAATCCTATTGGTTAAACTAGAGAAACAGAAAAACACCACCTGGAAAGATTGTTTTGAGAAAGAATAATTGTTTTCCAACGTTGTTTTGAGAAGAAAACCTTGTTGAGAAGTTTTCCCTTGGGAAAGAGTTAACACCTGCTAGCAGGCTAAAAAGTTCACTCGGACTCAGAAATATCAGGCCCACATTTGATAATAATATTTAATTACCTTGGACATGAACCCTTTGTATTCTACAATTTCATACACATTACAGGTTCTTGTTTGCTTTGATTCCACAGAATCCACTGGTTAAAATAGCAAAGTTGGATGAGCATAAAGTTATATAGAGTTCCTAAATGTCTGTGTTGTCAAATCCCATTCTTTTCAAAGACATCTTTTCAAAACTGTTTTCAGCTGGACTGCTTGATTGGAGGATTAATTCCTGCCCAAGTCAAATCTAATTTGCTCTCTAACAAATGACATAAAACCAGTGGAGATGTGTGAATTTTGGGAGGATTTCCTTCTAAGACACTCAGTGGCAGCAGGATCTCCTTGGAATCCCACACCACAGCAGAGAAAGAACCGAAATATTCATAAAGCCTGGAATTTATATTGCACTTGTTACTTCCCAAGCACTTGGCAGAGGTTTCAGAAAAAAACTGAATTCCTAATTCTGCTGGGGATCATAGGGTGAAGGTTTTTGTGCTGGGGATATGGGAGGTGATAGGAATGCAAAATTTAGGGAATTTTGATTTAGGAGCCCCAAGCCTGAACTTGTAGCACTGACTTGCCCCTCTCTGTCCCAGAAGGTAATCAGGAAGAAAAGTTGGAGCAGAGGATGTTTCCGTTCCCTCTTTCTTTTGCCACTGGCTTGTTGGACAGTTTGGGTAGGACATGGGGTGTGTTTCTCTCCCTCTCCACCTCCCCGTCTTCCATACTCCATCCATAAAGGCACACAAAGTTGTCCCTTAGATCTCCTGGAAAACACAAATCCAACAAAAATCTCCCCCAAGAATCTCTCCAAAACCCCCCAAACCTAAACAAAAAACCCCAAAACAAACCAACCAACCGAAATAAAACAAAAAGAGAAAAAAAAGAAAAAAAAAAAAAAAGCCACGTCAAACCAAAAAAAACCACCCTTAACCAAAACCAAACCCTCCCCTGATTCAAGGGGAGGAAACTCAAGGAAACAACAATAACCCAAGGCAATTTCTGCTGAGTTTAATCACTTGGTGTGGAAACGTGGAATGCCCTTGGACACTAAGAGATGACCTGTCCTGAGATATCCTGAGAGTAGGACATGCCCTTGCTCATTTATTTGGAGAGCTAATGACAGAGGTAACATAATTTATTGGGGTAGATCAAGAAAACTGAGGAATTTTCTCAGATTCTTTCACAGTGTTTGAATCGCGTGACAGCTGCTCCAGCAAGGTGCTTTCCTGACTCATCCTTTGTGTCACTCTTCTTTAAATATCAAAAATCAAAAAGAAAAGGAAGTGAAATTTTAAGATCTGGAAGATTGTGAACTCTTGGATTTCAAAGAAAGATTTTTTGTTGCTGATCTTTTATTTCTGTTGCAAATTATGTGAATAATACAAATACTGAAAGAAGCTGACCTAAAATAAACGCTAATTAATGAAAGCTAAAAGAAAAGGGACATCACATCTTACCATTCCTTTTTGGACTCTGTTACCCTGTTTTATATACTCAAACCCAGCCTATCAAGCTGAATAATTTGAGCATTTTGATTGACAGACTTTTCAACATCAGGTTTTATTTCTGTTGGTATTTTTCATATTTGGCAGTATTATCACGCCACCAGGAGAGAAAGAATTTCACTTTTAGCCATGCTTCAATGCTGCTGAATCAGAACAGCCAAAAAAAATACCTTCAAGCCCATCTGTCCAAGGAGAAAAAGAATCAATTTGAAGCTTATTTGTGCACAAACTGTAAATCACTGAGTTGTAAGAAGCACAATATCAGCTTCAGAAACGTTACTTCATTATCAGCAGCTTCCATTTTTTTCAGTCACAACCACTAAGAATGTAGGAATTGAAAGAAGAATGGGTTTGGGGGAGCTTTTGTAAGTTGTGAGATTTTTGTTCTTAATACTCCCTTGTTAACACTTGAGGTTTTTATTACACTCCAATATTTATTAATCTTGTCTCTCCAACAGTAAAAGTCAGAAGTTTTGTTGTTTGGTTCTTTGGAGGTTTTTTTTCCCCCCTTGAAAAGTTACTGTTTCATGTTACTTCGTTATTTCAGAAACCGATGCTTTAAGGAACACAAAGCTCTCCAGCCTCGAGGAAATCTTTTGATTTCATTCCAAAAGCAGGAGCAAGTCAGGCTCTGGTTTGATCTCCTGCAGTGTCTTCAGTTTCACAGTTGCAGAATCGCAGATTTTGCTTCCCAAGCCCAGAAAAGGAGCCAAGACCCCTCTGATGAAGGGAGTGGGAGATGTCAGGGAGGCAAAGCTCAGTCCAGGGCTCAGAGCGTGGCTCTGCAGCAAAGAAATGATTCAAGGCTGGCCTGGGGACTTCCCTTGGCATCACTGAACCCCCCACGGCATCAGCTGCTGCTCACCCAGCACAACAATTCCCAATTTACCTCATCTTCCAGTCAGGAGCCACACAGAAAATCCAATTATTCAAATTCTTCCCCAGTTCAGCTTCGACCCTCATTAATCCCTGCATTAAAGCAGGATGCTGTGGAAACATTCCTTTACTCCACTGCAGGGAAAGCTCAGAGCCTCTGCAAAATACTTTTCCAGCTTTATAGAATATCCCACTGAAATAACAGAGAAATAAATTATGCAAACCCCGGTGTACTTCCATTAGAGGTTCTTTACAAATAGAGTGCTGAAAACTTTAAAAAATACATATTTTAGTAATACATTTGAGGGAATGTACTTTGTCTCAAATTTAAATCAATTTTAGAGCCCACTTTTTCCAAGATATGACTGACTTGGAGACTGATCTCCATGGCTCCAGTGAGTAGGAGGAGGGGAAAGCTGCAGACTGGGAACCTTCTTACATATTAAAAAAACTTAACTGTTGTCTCATTAAACCTTTAAACAGTTCGGGGCTGATTTTCTGAGCATTCTGTATCTACTTTTACCAGGTATTTATGTACCAGGGAGAAGCAAACTGAATTTTTAGAGCTGGGATGCTGTGAAATGCATTTATGCTCATTTACTGTTGCTATACATCATTGGAAAAAAAACCAACAAAACCGTGACAGAAAGATTTGCATGGCCAAAAGAAGCCTGGTGGATACTAATGACACCATATTTCAGGTACAGAGGAAAAGAAACTTCCAAACTGAAGAAATGACTGTATATTGTTTTTACAATTGTGTTTACCCCTACTTTATTGAAATTCATAACTCAATAAAGGATGCAGTGAGCTTAAAATATTAAAATGGAATTTTCGGTGTTTGAAAAATCATTGTTTGCTATTTTATTCACTGGGATTAATTAATCAACATGACCAACACGTTTCAATAGCTGTTGGAAGACATTTAATTTTTAAATAATACTGGGTGCTGTGTGGTTTTTCAGCCGGCACATTGGCATTAATAAAACTCCTCCAAGCCGTGCTAAATTATATTTTATATTGTATGGTGTAAGGAGCCAAAAATAGTCTCAATAAGCAAACAGCAAAAGTGAAATACAGCAAATTTAAAAGATAACAACGAACCTTGGCACTATGGATTATAAATGACCATGGAGCCCATATGGATTTCTCCATCAGCTGTATTATCTGCTTCTTGAAATACTAATTTTCTAAAAATTTCATATAGATGGATTTTATCTGCCCACATGTGGCTTGTACTGTGCCTTGGTGAATGGAGTCGTAGTGTGGAGGTAGTAAAAGTGTCACTTCTCTCTTTGTGCCCAACAGACATCTATCCACTCCAAAGAATGGAATCTTCAGAGAAACTCCATTAATCCTGAAATAAATATTTCACACAGATGCTCAAAGGTTGGATATTTGTGAAAATTAAAAAAAAAAAAAATTAAAAAAAAAGAAGAGGATTTTAGCATCTTATTATAGGACAATGTTCAGGTATGAAATCTTATCTCTCAAGCTGCACCATTGGCTTTGGTCAAAGGGGTTGAAAAAGCCATCACTTAAATCTGGTGAGGCTTCCCAAACCCTTCAGCTACATTCTATAATCCAGCTGCTTTGTGGTCCCATGTGAACACTCCATCAGATCCACAATTAATCTTTACCAATAATATTAATCACATGAAAAACCCTCCTAAAACTCAGGCACCTCTACAAGATCGTCCTACATGAACATCTCAGCATCCTCTGGAAAGTTTGCATTGTTTGTTTGCAGACATCTCTGCACTCTTCAATAAGTTCAGCATAGGAGACTGCCTGGAAATCCCTGAGTCCCTTGTCCCAGGGTGTTTATCAACAAATTAACCACACAAATTGGCCTGGGCTGAACTGGGTATGTCTGGGGGAATCTCCAGAAGTGTTTGAAGTCCCCACGCTGTGAAACACTCAGTTAAATGGTTGATTTTTCAGTCAGTCCATTAGTTACAGTTTTGAGCAATATCTCAAACCAGACACCAAACCCTTTATCTCATCTGTACAGACAAGCAGTTGCACAGTCCCTGAAGCATCCAGGGACTTCATGGCTTAAATGCAAGAACAGACACAATCCTGATACAGCTGCACCACAACTGTGACTACAGAACAAATTTTATTTTCATAGCTACAATCAATAGCTGAAGTCCCAGAGGTTTTGAATCCAGAAAGTGTTTTTTTTTTCTCACCACCTATTCTAGAGAGTCCAGAATCACTGCTGAGCTCAGGAAGTCCACTGGGTACAGCTTCACTGAGCCTGAGTCCCAAACACTGTGACACTTGGGACTGACTCACTGCTGTGTCCTGACAGCTCTGACCAATATGCTTGTCCTGGTTTGGAAAGACAGGTGTCTGCTAAGGAAGGCAGGAGCTTCCCTTGAAATGGAGAATGTAAACCCCCTCCCTCTGAATTATTTTAAGTTTGAAATTTAGGGGCTCTCAGGCAAAGATATGGCAATAGGAATAACAGTTCTTTACTAGGAAAATTAAAATAAAAATGCAGTAGTACAAAAAAAGCAAACAAACAAAAAAGAAAACACTGACAGGGTCAGAACACAACCTGACACCCTGTTGGTCAGGGTGTTGGGAGCAGTCCAATCAAGTCCTCCTGCAGTGACAGATGTGGTTCTGTTGGAGCAGAGATGATGCTGTACAAGGGTGCAGTTTTCTTTTAAAGATTCAGTGGTGCTGAGATGGGTCTGGTGTTCCTCTGGGAATCCAGTGCAAACAGGCTGTGCTGGTGTTCTGACTCTCAGGTTTTATCCAGGTAGGAATGCTTGGCTCCTCCCCCTGGGCGGAGCATCTCCCAATGGGATGATGGAATTGTATCAGCCATGCAGTGAGCCTGGATGGCCCATGAACAGCAGATACCCCTGGAGGGAGGATGGGTCCTGGAAGGATAAAGAACACTGCCCCAGCTGGTTTAACAGCTGGTAATAGAATACAAACTTTTGGTTAAACTTGCATTGCAACCCAAGGCAATGCTAATATCAGCTGGAAATTCAGATGGACATGGGAAAGTTTTGGACAAACAGGGATGGAAATTGCAGGAACAGCTTTCTGATCAATAAACAGTCAATAAACAAATTGACTGATTTTTCATTCTTATTTTGTGATGAATTTGTTTTCATTTTAAAGGTAGCATTGCCCATGTGATAGGGGTCAGAAATAAAATATGAACACACTGTTCCAAGTAAAAATGGTGTGAGGCCCTGAGACTTGACTATTCTTCATAAGTCTTTCTTCTGCTCCAAACAGCGTTTTGAAACCTTTCCCAGGCTCAACAACCATTGCCTAAATCTCTGTTAGTGAGGTGCTCAGACCAGTGAAGTGGTCATGGAAACAGAAATTGTTGTGATAAGGGTTCAACAAATAAATTCTGCACCGTGGGGGTGGCATCGAATTAAATCCAGTCTAGTCCCAGGGATGGGATCTTAGTGGTAGGAGCACAATAATTTCACTTTTGGAATTATTTAATCATGGGATGGTTTGGGTTGGAAGGGTCTTCAAGGTCCAGTTCCAACCTGTGGTCAGGGACACCTTTCACTATCCCAGGGTGCTCCAAGCCCCATCCAGCCTGGCCTTGGACACTTCCAGGGATCCAGAGGCAGCCACAGCTGCTCTGGGCAACGTGTTCCTGTGTCTGATTTATAGGGGCTCAAAGCAAACCAGATTTCTGGTTTAAATACATGCCTAAATTGGTCTTATTTTGCTCATTTAGTTCTCTGAAAGGAGAAGAAAACAGTGAGCTTTCATATGTTCTACGTTTGAGAGCACAGAATACCTCAGGAAGTACCAGCCTGGGGAAGTCTAGGTAAAGGAGAAGGAAGAAAAAGGGAAACAAAATCTTTGAGAATCTTACTTGATCTTCAGATTTGTTCTTCACTACAAGAGGCAAGATACAAAAGCACTTGAAATACTTGGAGATGAAGAAATAACAAGGAACGAGGCAGAGACATGCTGAAGGTTTAAAATTCAGCATTTAGAACAAGTTCAGTAGTCCAGGACTGATAAACTCACTGAGTTATCCCCTTTAGTTCTCTATAGTGCAAGAAATGTTTTATCCAAAAGGTTCTGATGCTTTCAGGAAGCAGGTTTAACATGAGGGATGTGTTCTGCCCCTGATCCTGTCCTTCCACCCCCAAGAGACAGCGGTGATAAATTATTTTCTACAATGCAGTGAAAGGAAAGCTCCTTCTCACTCTCCAGTTTTCCTCTCCCTAGTCACTCCTGTACTGCCTGACATCCAAGGAAAGATCTGCTGTATTATTGCTTTTTGTTCCTTTTTTAAAACTGGTTTTCTTTGATTGTTTAGCCCCAAGGTTCCAAAGGAAAAGCAGAAGTACAGAAGAAGACTAAAATGCATCACAAGTTTGACAAAGACAAAGGACACATAAAAGCAGTGATGAAAGAAAGTCCAATCTTAGTCCTTGATGGAGTCAATGAAAAACTAAAAGGATCTTGTTCTCTCTGGGCTTACATTTATCACTTTAATTCATGTCAGGGGAAGAAATATTAAGATGTTTTGTGTCTGGATTGGGCAATTCAGGTCAGTAAGTGGCTGAGCTCCAATGCCAACACTTTTCTGAGACCAACAGAGTCAGTCCCTGCCCTTAGCCAAGAGACTTCAGATGAATATTTGAGCCACATTATGTACAGGTATTTCACAGCCACCAGATTTGCATGTCCTGGTTTGAACTTCTGGAGATGATCTCATTTCTGGTCCCAACTGTAAAGAACTTTTAGGGTTCTCATTGTATTTTTAAAGGAAAAAAAATACAAAAATAACCCTGATTTTTCTTCCAAGATTAGCTTTAAAAACTAATTTTTATTGTTATTATTATTATTATTATTACTATTATTTTTAAAATAATCCTTTATTAACACATATTGAAATTTACAATTTAGCCCTCTTAACACATAGCTGGACAAAGACTATGGGGAAAGGATAGTAGAAATAAAAAGTATAACTGGGAACTCTTCAAGGCTCCAAAAATAAAAAGTGCAAAACACTCAAAATGGGATTCTTACTACTTTTTTGCTCTCTGACCTCATGAGGTTTTCCAAATGTATCAGAGAAGAATTTGTGCTTCTAAATAAGACAAGTATGGTAACAGCCACCTCAGAAATAATTTGTGTGATTTAGAAGCAATACTTCCAAATGAGAAATGCAGGATCAAGTAGAAGCCATAAAATAGGCTGGATTTACGTTTGAATTTTCAGTCCAGTATTATCTGCAGGTGGTTTGTCAGTGCACACACTCTTTACCTGACATTTAATGTGATTTTCTTTTCCTTCTGGTCAACAAGAAAAACAGTTACCTTCCAGCATAATCAGGGATCTCATTTCTTCAGCAAATATTGTTCCTTTTTGCAGGTGTCAAGGTGTGTTCTCATTTTTCCTTCAACTTTTACTCCAGCATTAAATTTATATTCTCCATATTTCAGTAAATCAAAAAGGTTCTACTATTTTCGTTATAGCTGAAAAGATCTTGCCTTCCCGAGTTCTTTATTGTTCATTTTATTTATTCAAAACTGTGTTTCAAACGAGTTTATTTTTATCACACCGAACTGTGTATGCATTCAAGCTTTAAAAAGGAGTAATTATGGCTCAGCTTCAAGTCTCAAAAAAGTTTTGATTCAGACATTGCAGAGTTCTGAAAGATGAATTTTCTCTTTGCAAAATGCCACTCATATTAATGACTGATTTTGCTCATTTTTCTGTCTTTAATAACTTGTCATCCTTAGCAATTAATCTCTATTTTCTTTCATTAGAGACCAGCCTTCAAAAGTGCTGGTAATTCAGCTAAGGTTTACATTGGAAATTTGTGGAGTGAAGAGAAAAAGATGATCTTTTAGCAAGTGCATTGGCAGAGTGGGAACAGAAAGCTGCTATTAAAATTGATATTCCTTAATGTCATGCAACTGGGATTTGCTAAGTCTATTTGTTCAGGAAAAGAAAATAAGAAAATGTAATAAGAAATAGAGTTATTCAAAGTCCAATACTCTCCCTGAGGTGTGTTGTAATGGAAAAGAGAGAAGTTTTTTTTTGTTTTTTAATCTCTGTATGAATTTGATTTCTGTCCTGTAGGCCTTTAAATCCAAGCTGGACCACATACCTACAATTTCATCTTGCCAGAAATTCAAGCAGTGTTCAGTGTCCTGTAGGATGGGAAAATATCCTGAAATAAATCTTAGAAATGCACACAGGATCTTTTCATTCTCCTTTCCAATGCTACTTAATCCAAGCCCAAATAATACCCAGATTGGAAACTATCCCAGAATCTCAAACTACAGATACAGCACAAGGAATTCTATCCATTAATTCTGCAGCCTGGGACAGCAGGAGGTGTCCCTGGCCATGGCAAGGGATTGGAATGAGATGGGCTTTAAGGTCCCTGCCAACCCAAACTCTTCTGTGATTCTCTGATTTTTTTTAACTGGAAAATATCAGTTGAGGAAGTTAAATCATTGTACAAAGTAAATTTTGCTTTGTCATTATAAATTAATGACAAGGAATAAAAATAACAAAGATGTTTATGTAAAAAAAAAGCTGAGTTTTGGTCCCTGTTACCACCAGTCAATAGAGAAGCATTTGGACCAATTAATCTCATTCTAAAACACTGCTTAAAACTCTCCTGGAACCACCATTAAAAAGAACTGTGTTTGTCATTAATTTCAAGCAGACACCTGAGCCACCAGGTGTGTGGGCTGGGAGTCTTCAGCACCGGAGGGAGAAATGTCCCACCAAATTTTCCAACTGAATTATTTACTGTGGAACTCCACCTAAATTCTCCCTGTGCCCACACTGGCCTGACTCACAGTAATTTCTGCAGCCACAGTTGCCAAATATGAAATTAAACATTTTAACCCTTTTTTACCAATTCATCACCAGTTCAGTATTAACCCTCTTCACTTTGGGGTGCTAGGCTGTGACAGAGATAAGAGAATTTAAAATATAAAAAAATGTATGGTAAAAAGAGTATATTACACCTTTTATTTATATCTACTGCTGGACCTGGCAGTGTAAAGTTTAAGGTTGAACTCAATAATCTAAAGAATCTATTCCAGCCCAAATGATTCTATGATTATTTACCTCAAATTTCCAAATCCTATAATTTTTACAATTTCAGCATGGATAGAAAATTCTATTTTGCCCTGCATTGGAACCCTAAGCTCTCATCTCAAAATAATGACACAATAATATTTCTTTTCCTGACATGCTGGAAATAGTTTTAGCTCATGAGAGATAAACAGAGGTTTTCTGCCTGAATTTTTCTTTCTCCCTCTTTTTCCTTCTGTTTCCTTTAATCCATGAACCCCGAATTACACACTGTGATTCCTACTCAGACCTAGGCTTGAGACGACCAGGAAATATTTTCTTTATTGTCCCTTCCAACCCAACCCATTCTATGATTCTCTGATAATTTCAGTACATTTGATGTTGAAGTTTTGCTATTTTTTTTTGCTTTTTCTTGTTTTGTTTTGTTTTAATGAAGGTATTTTCCAGGCTCCATCTGCAATTCTAGAGGCCAACAGCAAAATGTTTTCTCAACATCATCTTAATAGAAAAATTCTGTTGTGTAAAGCAAAGAGATCAAATACCTGGATCAGAAAATCTCTTAGGACATGCCAATATAACATTTGCAATAATAAACATTTCTCTTGGAATTGTTCTGGATATTACACAGGTGTCCAGGGGAAAAGCAGGATAAATGATGCAGCATTCCTGAATGCCTTGGCAGCTGAGAATGCCAGTTCATATTCCTGGATCCAAGAAATGAACAAATTATGGTGAAAGATCTCTGGGTTTGGCAGCATTTTCTATCTTTTCCCTCATTTAAACCCTTTCCTATTGAGAATGGGCCTGGCATAACTTCACCAAATGACTTAATGAGAAAATCAAATAATGGTAAATGTTTTTAGCCATTGTTAATCTTCATCACACATCAGGCCCCAGCTCCACCCCTAAATCTAGTCCAGCACTTTATCCCAGTATTCCCATGACAATGAAAAGTAAACTCATTATTCAGAGCCAAAAGCAGAGTGAAACATAACCATTGCTGTGAAATTCCAATGATCAGGGATATTTACCTGCTCTCCTGGACTTTTCAACTGAACCTGAAAGGCCAAGCTGGAAAAACAGGGATGTCCAGGTTGGCCAGGGGAACAGGAAACTCTCCAGGAGTCAGAGAATGTTTTCAGCCTTGAAAAATGAAGACTGAGAAGGAACAGGCTGGGTGAAAGCAGAAGGAGAGAGATTTAAATGAAAAGCCACTGAGGTCAGGATAAAATAGGTAGAAATGGAATAGGAATGCATATAGAATGGAAATTACAGGATTTATGGTTTTCAGGGCTTTGTGACAGCCTCTCAAGAAGAGGAGGGAGCAAAGGCCAGCTACATTCAAAGCAGAGAACAATAAATTTTTGAAGGAAATTATGAAGTACCAAGGCTCTGACAAAAAAAGGGTTTGAACTGGATTGCTGAGAAGTTTCCTATTTTTATCTTTCCACCCCTCCAAATCAGAGAACACCAGAATTAACTCACTGATTAATTCACTGGGAATAAGCAGCTGACCTTTGGGGATATACATAAATATATGTATTTATATATATGGAATATGCCTAGCTTATGGCTTGTTAAAAAACCACTAAATTGAGAGATGTCCAAACTTCAATGGGAATTTAAACTGCTGCCCAACCATGTCGTACAGAAAGAGAGGGATTTTACACAAGGGCATGCAGTGATAACACAAGGGGAAAAGGCCTTAAGATGAAAGAGTAGATTTATATTAAATTTTGGAATAAAATCCTTATTGTGAGGATAATTTATTCCTAATTTCACTGAAATGTCTGGTGAAATATCAGTTGTGTGCTGAATAACATTTGACAACAGTGATTCTGGTATTTTGACTTAACACCCCTCATCCCACAACCAAAGATCATTTATGGGCAATTAACCTGGACTGACTACACAACCTAAAAGGGAAATACATCTGTTTTGTTTTTGAAACGTGGGATCTCACCTGGATGCACCCACACCGTGTAGGATGAGCTGAGTCACAAAAATAATGAGACAGATCCAGCCCACCCCGTGACTGAGCCCAGGTTAACCCCAGGGCAGCTCAAATGTCACTGATGCAAAATTTTGCCCAGCAGAGCACGGTCTATACCTCACAAATGAGCAGCAGGCAAACAGGGAGGGCTGGCTTTGCTCTGCCAAATTGCAGGGAAAATGCAATTATCAGAAACTCCCTGCTGTCCACAGAAAAATGGAAATATTTTAGTGTAGAACTTCACCTGCCAGGGGTTATTGTAGTCCCATTCTTCTTGCTAGTTGAAGCTGAGCTTTCCTTTTTCCCAAAAGTCCTCAGGCTTGGAGAGGCCATGATCCAGGGAAAGCCTTGCCAGTCAAGGTGCACTAAGGGCAGAAAAAAAGTGAGGAAATGAATAAATTTTAGTAGAAAAAGAAGTCTTGAGGTGATAAATCTAAACCTCCCAAATTTGTAGGAGTTTTTTTTTAATGCTCCTGCAACTGTGTTTTCTTATTGTTTCTGGGTGGAAGACCCTTCTAAACACAAGGGAAAGAGGCTTAAATATAATTTTTTCCAATACCAGTTCTTTTTACATTTTCATCTTTCCCAATATAAATTAAGGGTTGTCACAGTAAATGTGCTCCATCTAAAAACAGCTCAGAGCAAATCTGGGTCGCTGATTTATGGAAAGATCTGCTCTCTGTCTGCGGGTTTTTTTGGATATTTTTATAAATAACTAAGACTATGGTATTGAAAAATGTATATTTCAACCTAATGGATGAAAGTTTCAGGAATTAGGAGTAGCCAGATGAAGGAAAACAGAAACAATTTAAATGCAGGATCAATGTTATAGGTAGAAATGAGATCTAATTCAGATAAATGTAAAATACACTCAGCTGTGGAGCAAACACTGACAAAGAGCATATATTAAATTGAAGAAGATAAGGAAAAAAATAGGAGTACTGTAGAAAGAAAATAAAGTAGAACAAAACAAAATAAAGCACTAAATGGATGATTGAGGAGAAATAGAAAGGAGAAACTAAATAAACATTTGTATGGGAAGATAAATGAAATGGAAAAATATAGAATTTATTAACTCTAAACCCCACTTCTTTCAAAGTCAAGGTCAAACCTACTGTTGATCAGGCCAAGAATGACCTATAAAAATCTCTGGCTATTTATAAACAATAAGTAGTAATTTTAGGAGGAGTTTAAATGGGAGATGAGGGATTTGAGTGGGAGGATCTATTTTAATAAAGTCAGTATCAATCACCTTTGCAAGTAAATATTCCACTGCCAGCACTGACTCCCAACTATTTTCGTTTAGCCTAAAAACATCACTGTAAAACAATATTCATTACATCTCTGATCCGTGGAGTTTGAGGTTGTCAAACATTTGTTTTCCCTCTCTTAAATCTCTAAAGTCACTCTAAACCCAAGAGAGGGAGGTTGTCTTGGTTTGGAAAGACAGGTGTCTGCTAAGAAAGGCAGAAGCCTCCCTTGAAATGGAGAATGTAAACCCCCTCCCTCCAAATTATTATAATTTTGAAATTAAGTGGTTCTCAGGAAAAGATATGGGAATAGAAATAACAGTTCTTTACTAGGAAAATTAAAATCAAAATGTAGTAGTAGAAAAAAAAACCCTGTCAGAATCAGAAATACAACATGACAGCCTGTGGTTCAGGGTGTTGGGAGCAGCCCAATAAAGTCCTCCTGCAGTGACAGATGTGGTTCTGTTGGAGCAGAGATGATCCTGTACAAGGGTGCAGTTTTCCTCTGAAGGTCCAGTGGTGCTGAGATGGGTCTGGTCTTCCTCTGGCAATCCAGTGCAAACAGGCTGTGCTGGTGTTCTGACTCTCAGGTTTATCCAGGTAGGAATGCTTGGCTCCTCCCCCTGGGTGGAGCATCTCCCCATGGGATGATGGAATTGTATCAGCCATGCAGTGAGCCTGGATGGCCCATGAACAGCAGATACCCCTGGAGGGAGGATGGGTCCTGGAAGGGATAAAGAACACTGCCCCAGCTGGTTTAACAGCTGATATAGAATACAAATACTATTGGGTACATCTTGCATTGCAACCCAAGGCAGAGGTGACATTTTCCTGCGAGGCTGCAGCAGCCTGGTGGCACAGCAAGCACCTGCACACACTCGTGGGGGTTTGGGGTTTTGCCTCCGTTCCCCTCCTCAGCCTTAAATACCCCATCTAAAACCTGAAATGGAAATTCTTTTGTCCCACTGTGTCAAAGCAAGGCCATTCAGAGACAGGGTTTGTTCAGAGGCTCATCACCCTCTTGCTCATGTATTTTTTGTGGCTACTTGTGATTCAAGCGAGTTTATCAAAGAGAAAAACAGGATTTGGGAACTGTCCCTTTTATTATCAAAAATGTTGTCTTGTTGGGCAGAGCCTTTTTTTTTTATTCTATGATGGGTTTTTTCCTAATTTGACACAGTATTTCATACACAAATGAGAAATTAATATTGCACTCCACATTTTGCATGTGGATAAAATGACGCAGAGCCAGATTAGACATTTTTCCTTTTTTTTTTCTCAGGAAAAGCTGAGGAACCTAAAAATGCTTCCTCCCTTAGGTTTATGCACTTCCCTGGCTGCATCCTTCCAATCCAGGTGCTCATCACTTCGAGTCTCTCTCCCTTCTCATAAGAAGATAAAACAGATTCAAAGAACAGCAGAAAATCATGGGATGCAAGAATCATGATGCCAGAAGGACAAATCCAGTTCCTGGAGGTTTTCCCTTTTTATTTCACAGTTTATCCTTACATTCCCTTCCTTTCATACCAGGAATTGTGCAGACAGAAGACCCAATTTGTGGTTTCCTACCTGAGACCCAAATAGCACAATTTGCCAGCTTTTTACACAGTTTGCCCCAGACAGAAATGGGAGTTACTTTAGTTTAAGGGGGTCAGGAACTGCCAAGAACTCAGGCAAAGTAAATCAAGTTACTCCCTTCTGTGCACAAGAACTGAGAGTCTGCCTAAAGCAAGATCCTGCTCTGACAGAGATCAAGAACAGATGCTTAATAGATGAAGTAGGGCAGCTTGGATAGAAATAAATTGAGAGAGGAAGCAAAAAGGGAGTTCCTCCCCTACGTTTGTTTACATCGTCTCCTGCAGGAAGAAAATTTTCCTTTTTCTGTCCTGTGCTCCATTGTCTGTACATGCAGTGATGCTGACATAGAGCCACTGGTGCCAGGGGATGCATTTCATAGCACTGAGGACAGCAGACAGGAGGGTAGAATATATTCTGATATTTTCAAGAGTATATTTAGGTGGGTATTTTATTGGTGGTTTCCAACAAGGCCTTAAAAACTGGGTCTGTTTTGATTTGAACCACTATTTTGGTTTCAATTGTGCCAGGTAGATGTGGTGTCATCATAAAAATCTGGTTTAGCTTGGATCCTGTGTGAGAAGAAATCAGGCTGGTTGTAACACCAGGGTGGGGTTTTTAAAAAGCCCATTCCAATAGCCTGGCTGAGGGAGCTGGGATTATTCAGGGAGAAGAGGAAGCTCAGGGGACACCTCAGAGTCCCTTCCAGTACCTGAAGGGGGGCTAGGGAAAAGGAAGGAGAGTGACTTTTCACATGGGTAGGTGTAAACGGTAAACGTCTTAAAGTAAAAACAGAGAGATTTAAATTAGATATGAGGAAAAAATTCTTGGCTGTGAGAGTGATGAGGCACCAGAACCAGTTACCCAGAGAAGCTGTGGCTGCTCCTGAATCCCTGGAAGTGTCCAAGGCCAGGTTGGATGGGCTTGGAGCAACCTGGGATAGTGGAAGGTGTAAAACAAGATGATCTTTAAGGTCCCTCCCAATCCAAACCATTCTGGGATTCTGGGATAATACCAAAAGGCTTGCTGGAATTCCAAACTGCAGGTGCAAACTGAAAAATTAATCTGAACCATCTTTGTTGCCTTGGGGTGATCAGAACCGTGACAAAGCACCCACGTGTTCAACAAATAGGATGAGCTTTAGGCCCCAGGCTCACAGAATTTACTGATCTGAGGGAAGATTTACTAGGGAAGGCAAGAAAATTTCCACCTGGAGCCTGTACCACTGTCCTCTTCTCCCCTTCCCCTCCCACTGTCCCTGCCCCATTGAGTGCAGGGGTGTCCTGTATGTTGGGGGACAGACCCATTCCTCATTTTGGTCTGAGCAGAAGAACCTCATCACCCTCAGGGCGCCACCCCAGCAATGCCTGCTAAGAATTTCTGCCTGAATTTACACCTTTTATATTCCTGCCTTGGCTCCAGGCCATAAACAGAGACTGGTTTCTATTTAAAGGGATCTCTGAAGATCATTTGGTGCAAAAACACACACAAAACACAGTCACAACCTATTGTGATAAATAACTGGATGGGACTCATTTTCTCATGTAGAAAAGCCGATACTTTATTTACAAAGCTCATATTTACAGGAAATATCAGAAGGCACTGTGTTAAACCTAATTGGTCAGCAATATAGGGAAACTTAGTTTATTGGTTGGTGAGGCTATTCTATATGTTTATTAAATTTTCTTCTCTAACATGTTTCCATATTTTTTCTTGATTCTTGTGGGACAGATTCATTGTTTACAGGCGTAAATTTATTTTCTCTTTAAGACAGGTCGTTGTGTTTATTCTTGTAATTTTTTTATGGAACTTACAAGCTACTTCTAGCTTAACTAGAGTAGCAGGGCCCAAACCATATTTTGTAAGGCTTTTCTTTTTTAATATCTCTACTCATCTGCAGCAACACCCCAGTGCAGTTCCTTCCAGGGCCTAGGATACAAGTTGCCTACAAAAAGGAGGAGAAAACAGAAATAATAAATTGACCTACTAGATAAAGGAGCAATCTAGCCCAAACTGTGAGAAGAAACCTGCTTTGCACACTTGTGGATGAGACAGGGATGGCATCAGCCCACGCAAGGGTGAACACCATCAGATACAACATCTGATGGTAGCTAAAGGCCACAGGATGGAAAGAAAGCTCTGTCAAAAAGGAGAATGAGTCCAAACAGATAAAGGGTCTGTCCCTCAATCTACCACAAGCCTTTTAAGCCATCTGTCTGCCCAAGTCTTGTCCACCAGGTTATGCTCTTGCCCAGATCAAAATTTTGCTCTTTCACAGATGAAAATATCTTTGTCTCTGCTCTCTGGGAGCAGAACACCTTCCACAGAGAGTTCCTGTGGTTTCTGTGGGGTTGCTCAAGGACAAAGTTGGACTCAGTTTGGCAAAGGTCTCAAATGTTGGCTCAGACCCCACAAAGAAAACACCTGAAAAGAGGGAGAATTTTACCTGTCATTCTCCATCCCAGCCTTGTGCAAAAAAATTTCTCCTTCTAAGCAGCTTTGGTGTGTGATGTGCAGTTAGGAACAACGCTCTCATTTTCACTGAGAGGGTCTCAAAGTTCTGCTGGAGGTGAGACTCATTCAAGTGTGAAGAACAAATTAAAGGGGTGAGTTTCTGCACTCTGAAAAGCAAAATGACTTAAGCACACACCTGTTCATATGGAACAAAGGTTCTGATAAAAAAAAAAAAAACAAAACCTGCCCTGGAAATAGAATTGTTCCTTCTGCTCAATGCTCTGAGGAGATTTTAATTTCCATAAGTTTAGGCCACTTTTCAAGTGTTGCATTAAATAATGAAGGCAGTGGGAGGGAGAGTCAGTCCAGCAGAGCTTCATGTGCCTCCTTAGATTTTGATTCAGTGATGATCCATTTAATTTGCAGACTGGAACAGTTTTCTTCAAAGATTAAAGGAGCTTGAAGCAAACAGCAGCATCAAAAGTCAGGCTGAGGTGATTTAAAATGGACCGGATCAGGAAGCTCTGAAGACTCCAGTAATTCTGAGAAACAGAAAAAAGATCAATAATTGGGTTTTTTTTTTGCCTTCATACATATTCTCTATGATTTTTAGCAGACTGATTAGTTCCAGCCCTTGAAAGGTGTATAAGTACTTGCTTCCTGTTGGAATGCATTAAAGCCAAGAGGAATTAAATGCAGGTACATTGCCACGAGAGTGATTCATGTAGCAGCATCTTAATATTTCAGTGTTAAATCTAAGTCAGTTTTATATTTCATTTTAGCTCTTGAAGAGGAATAACTCCAAGCAGAAGGATGGATCAGGGGCCAGCAGGTTGGAGATTAACTTGGCAGGAAAGGCCCTGGGAGCTCTCGGGGATGAGGAGCTGACCATGAGTCTGATTGTGTCCATGTGGCAAAAAAAAGTCATCAGCATCTTGGGCTGCACTGGGAGAACCACGGCCAGCAGGTCAAGGGAGATGATCCTTCAGTGACTCCCAGAATGGTTTGGGTTGGAAGGGACCTGAATGATCATCTCATTTCCCCCCCTATCGTGAGACATCTTCCACCATCCCAGGTTGCTCCAAACCTCTCCTGGCCTTGGACACTTCCAAGGATGAGTTATCCACAGTTTTTTCTGGGCAATCTCCCCTCTGCTCAGCTCTGGTGGGAAAATTGGAGTGCTGGGTTCAGTGCTGAGCACCAGTACAGGAGACTGGGAGAGCCTGGAGTGTCCTGGGGTGACTTTATGATGTTTGTATCCCCAGTTGTCTGTTCTGTTTGTGTGGGATATTGTGTTCTGCAGCTTTCAGACTGGTTCTGAGAGCGAAGGGAGGAAAGAAGAAGCACTGAGTTTGTTTTGAAAAACTGCACTCACTCCTCCACATTCTGCTCCTAGACTGTGTTCATCTGAGGCATGGACAGACAGCAGGACAGAGATCTCTTTGCCTTTAGCTAGCTTTAGCTAGCTGAGGAAGAGAAGTTCCCCAGACTCTTTTTTTTCTCTTTTTCTTGGAACTGTTTAACCCTGCTCTGGACTGAAAAAACCAGAAGAACACCAGGACCTCACACCTGTGGCCCACCGGGGCCCGGGATGGCATTTTCCAGCTCTGGAGGGGCTGATAAGAGACTGAGCAAACTGAGCTGCATCCACAGCAAGGACTTTCTGAATTTTGACATCTCTCTTCAGAATCATAAGAGGTTTTACTGTTTAATACTATTCAATTTTTATGCTTGTGAACAATTTGCTTGTTGAATAAACATGTTCTTTTTCCACTTTTCTCTAAGGAATCTTTCTCCCAAACCAGCTGGGAGAGGGGCTGCTTGAATTTGCTTTCTAGAGGGACCCCATTTGGAGATTTCCTCCCAAATTTGCCCAAACCAGGACATGCAGTGAGGCCAGGGAAGGACCATAAGGATGGTAGAGGGATGGGAAGGGCTCCATGTGAGCCACATGGACAGGCTGGGAGCTGGAACAGCTCAGCTTGGAGAAGAGAAGGCTCAGGGGATCTCCCAAGGGGTTTAAACACCTGATGGGGGAGCAAAGGCAGAGAAAATGTCCTCTCAGTGACATGAAAACAACAATGAACAGAAACTAAAATACCAGAAATTCAGTTGAAGCATAAGAAAACTCTTCTTTAGTGGGAGGATGGCTGAAAACAAACAGGTTGCCCCAGGGTGTTGTGGGGTCTCCATCCTTGGAGAGGTTCAAAAGTAATTTGGACATGGTCCAAATTGATCAGAGCCCTAGTTGAGGCTCTGATCAAAGCAGAGCAGTGGGCCAGGACTAAATGATCACCAGAAATCCCTGCCAGACTCAGCAATTCTGTAGTCTGTAGCAAATCAGGCAGTCTGATTCCATTGGAAATTATGCTTGGAATCACCACTCTGGGAAAGCCAAACTTTCCAACACCCTTTCCAACACCTGAAACTCACAGGCTTTCAGGTCTCTGTAGCTGAGTGAGATGAATCCTGGTCAACAATGAGAGAAAAACCCTTCAGCAGGATTTGTTTTCCATAACAAAAGGTAAAAAATACAGTGTGACACTAAAAAGAAAATTAATAATGAGAAAGACATGTCCAGTTTGGGAAGCAATGCTTATCACACACCAAATTTTCAACTACTTTAAGTATTTTTTCGGTCCCCTGTGACTGTGTTCCAACAATGATTTTCAGCTTTCTTTAAAACAAACAAAAAAGCATAAGATGTTTGTTTTTAGTATATTACAGCAAACTTGCATTGTCATGTCCCTGTGGTAAAAGGTTCAAAATGTGTTTGATTATTCACTTTAATATTCTCAGCCAATAATGTAATCAAAAGAAAAACATAATGACTGAGAAAAGCTTAAAATAAAACAAAATATATTGAAAAAAATTCAATTTGACTTCCAGTAAAGACGATTCTTGTTGACACTGTTGACTTCTTTAAATTTCTGTTCTAATTTTGCAGATCTCTATGTGATTATTAAAAATTCAAGCTGTGGATTTGATTTTGATCCATTTCCACTCAAGTAAACATGAAAGGATTAAATGAAATTCCTTTAATGTAAATTCATTTTAATATTTTACAAACTGTCGCAATCCAAGCTGCTGTAGTTCCACAACCAGGTTGCTCCAAGCCCCACCCAGCCTGGCCTTGGACACTTCCAGTGATCCAGGGGCAGCCACAGCTTCTCTGGGCACCGGGTGCCAGGGCCTCACAGGAAACAATTTATTTCCCAATATCTGTCCTAAACTCCCCGAAATTTCTTTTAATTTCTACCCATTATTCCTTGTCCTATCACTGCAAAATGGATTTTGCCATTGGAAAAAGGATGAAAGTTACTCACTTTTTCTCTCCCATTAATAGACACTTTTGGCATAGGAAACACTCAAGAAATAGTGAAAGGATTCATAGTGGGAACTTCAGTAATCCAAAATAAAATGGGGAAATTTAAAAATGAGGTGCTGTTCTCTGCATTCCCCTTGGCTGGCTGACACCACCACCATACCATATTTCATGCATTATATTAAATTATGATGTTTTACTGTCCTGAAACAAATAACCTTAATAAGAGAAAAAAAAAAAAAAGTCACACTTTCAATAAAAAACAAAGGAAATATTTTAAAAACCCTCAAAACACAAAGCAAAGAAAAATTTTTTTTAAAAATCCATCTCCCCAGAAGAAAACCCAGCCTACAACCGATATTGAGATTAGCAGCAGAAGAAATGCTTAGAAAATGGACTTAAACTCATTTTATCTTAATTCAGTCAACTGAAAAATTGTATGTTCTGGCTGTTTTAAATACGTGTTCCTGTGTGGTCAGAGAAAAGGAAGAAACACCCTTTGAAAAGCCAAGGTTGTCCATTTTGAAGAATGAAATAATTTCTATTACATTTTTAGCCATTTTGTTTGTTATTAAAATTTTCTAATCAATGTCTCACAAAGCTTGGCTTCATCGAATTTGAGTAAGTATATAAAAAAAGCTCTAAATCTATTTTTTTTTTACTTTGACTGAAAAACTGTGATGAGTTGTACAGACCATCTAAAGAAGGAAAGGAACAAGGTGGAACTTTCTCCAGACACACACCTGAATAAATAAATACTCAACCAGAGGACAATCTTTACTTTTTCCATCAAAACCAGGTGCTGACATCCATGGAAATGATCCAGTAAAACACTTTTCCTGAAAAAAAAACCAACAAAAACCTTGACTCAAGGCCAAACATTTCATGGAGCTACACAGACTTGAGAAGTGAAAGGCAAGAAGAAAAAGGTAAAGGCAAGGTAAATTTTGGATCAAGGGTTCCTCCAATGTCAAAATATTTATGTTTCATCCTAACTGTTACCTTTTGGTCCTCTTTTAAAAGATATATACTGTCTATATTCTATACACATTGTGTATTATTTTATGCCTGACATTAAATAAAAAACGTTTTGAACATTGCAATAATTGAAAATGTCGTAGAGTCTTTGTTGTATTTACAACCTAAAATTGCATTGTTTTTCTTGCTCAAAAAATATTTTGCTCCTAGACGTTCCAAAAAAAAAAAAAAAAAAAAAAAAAAGAGGTTTCTGTTTCCACCTAATAAAATCTCAACTATGACTTAAGTGTGTGAAGTACAGAGCACTTTAAAACACAGACAAAAATGGCTTTTCATTCCATCCCTGCTCGAGTGCTCTTTATTTTTAGCTGCTACAGAGACTTTTCCACATCCCAACAAGCACTAAAAGCAGCTGTGATAGAAGACAGGCTGAAGACAATTTAACCTGAAATTATGTGTAGCTGCCTCACAGTTTTACCATTGTTTCTCTAAGAATCTGTTTGTTTTAATTCCTAAAGAGGTAGTGACTTGTAGAGCTGGAAAACAAAAGTATAGAAACTTCTTTTTGAAAAAGAACACCCAAAAACCATTACTTTTTGTTTTCTAATTAGATTTTAATTCCATCTATTAAAGGAAAAAAAAAACTAAAAAATTTCCTGTGTTATTATTTCAACACCTACATTTCCCTTTATTTTTAAATTTGGCAGTTCTTACTCTACTTCATTAAATATAATTTTTTAGGTACTTTCTTTTCTAGATCACAGCAATTAGAAAAAGAAAAAAAAGAAAAGCAAGTTTCAACTGCAGCTGATGAAGGACAAATAGAAAAATATTTCCAAAAAACACAGCTTGCATTTAGACATAGCCCTCCTCATTCCATTATTGTATCTTCTAGGGTAAATACACAAAATTTGCTTTATTAGTATGCTGCCACAAAACAGGGAATCAATCTCAGACAAATTTTTCTTCTCACTTTTGTTTTTCTATACAAAAGTTTGGAAGTTTTTGGTGTCACAGGATGGAATTTGTTGATTCTGAACTTGGTTTTGTGCAGAACCCGACGAGTTCTGGAGTGGGCGGCCAGGGTTGGGGTGCGGGAACAGGGACAGCAGGAGAGGGAAAGGCCTCAAGCTGTGCCAGGGGAAGGTCAGGTTGGACAGGAGGAATTTCTCCATGGAAAGGGTGGTCAGGCACTGGAAGGAGCTGCCCAGGGATGTTTGGAGTGCCCATCCCTGGAGGTGTCCAAGGAATTCCTGGAGGAGGCACTCAGAGCTCTGGGCTGGGGACAAGGTGGGGATTTGGCACAGCTGGGACTGCATGGGCTGGGAAGGTTTTCCCAACCTCAGTGATCCTGTGATTCCACATTTGAGCAAGGAATGAAGGTGGGCAGAGGCAGAGATGGTTTGGAGAGCACTGAAATGGAATTACTGGAGGTTTTTTTGCGGGTGTTTTGTTCATGTGAGGGCACAGGGTTGTAACCCACCAGAGCCCTGTCTCTACAGGATGACAACGAGGCCACATTTCCTTCCTTGATTCACACATTTATAGGTTGGAAATAAAACTACTGGGATGCACAAATCTTTCTGGGATAGCACTGGAGGATTGCTTCGGAGGAAGGGCAGCAGAACTTGACACGATTCATATCCATTACTGCTTGGAGCCAATTGTCTGGAGCCAAGTTTATCTTGCCAACAGCTTCTGGATGCTTTCCTGATGGGGACTTGCTGGTTTGTTTGGGCAGGGAGCCCAGGAGCCTGTGTAGACGTGTCTGTGACAGAGATCCACAAAGAAGCAAGGAAAAGTTGAGTGTCAACCCTTCCAGACAATCTCCTGTAGGTCCCCTAAAATCAGTCCTCAAGAAAGAATTGAGCGGGAGGGCTGCAGGATATATGACCACATAACGACCACTGAAAAGCCTTGTTATTTACTGTAGGTGTCTGAAATGATCCTAAATCACAGCTCTAATCACTGCACAGAGGAAAGATTTACTGCAATGGTGCAGTGTCTATATTAAGTCACTGCAAGAGGATCCTAACTTCTCTTGGATTCTATTTACAGGGCATAGAATTTAAAATTTATTATCAACTTACAACTTTCCAGCTTAATGACCTTCCTGGAAACTCAGGACACTGAACAGCCCCCAGAAATGCCTTTGGGACTGTACTGGAGATGCTGGATTTTTGAAAGTCCTAGTAGGTTTTTTATGGAAAAGGAATGTTCCTCTGAATGACTGTGGCTCCCTGGGAACTGGTAAGGAATTCGGTTCCAGGAAGAAAATCAAATCTAACCTGATGCTGTGAATAATGTATTCCTGTAGCCAGTATTTATTGTGGTGAATTCTGTGAAAAGAATCCATGAGGTCAGCAGGGATTTCTGCGATGACACAAAGGAGAAAAGCATACAAAAGTCATGAATCCCTGATAATTTGACCCCATTATGATGGCAGCCAGCCTCTGTTCTTGTCTGTCCCAATAGAAGTGTTAAGGAATTAAGGCTTCAAAGGAATGAAGACTTCTAGGGAACAAGATATCCTTCCTCTCCCCTTCACAGTGAAAACGCCATGTGCTGAATGTTTTTTGGAGCAGCATTCGTTTTTTTTCATGGTTGCTAATATGAGCTTAAATTTCAGAAATGTGCTGAAAGCAGGGTTGATGATTCCATAATGTTTTAGCTATTTCTAAGCAGCACTTGCACAGAGTCAAGGTCTTTTCTCTTCTGATTCCAGCTGTCCCAAGGGGTATTCCAGACCCTTTGGCATCATGCTCAGCATATAAAGTAGCAGGAAATTTGGCCAGGGATGGGTGCTGGGGACTGGTTGGCCATTGCTTGGTTGGCGATGAAAAATGATTTTCATTTGCATAATTTGTTTTTCTGCAGGTTTATTGTGCTCTCTCTTCTACAAAATTACTTCCCTCTTCATGATATTATATTTAGGGTATGATTACGGTTATTGTTGCCATGGTTATGGTTGTTGCTATCATTGTTGTTGTTGTTCTCACAATTATTATTTTATTTCAGTTATTAAACTGTTCTTATCTTAACCTGTGAGTTTTCCTACTTTTACCCTCCCATTTATTTTCCCTACATCCTGCTGGGAGCAGAGAGTGAGCAGCTGTGTGGTGTTGAGTTCCTGGCTGGGTTTAAACCACAGCACTCCTGTACAGCTGGATCTAGATAATTCCGGAGAGCTGAAAGCCCACTCAGTGAATCAGAATTCCAAGTACAAATGCTCGAGATAATTTGAGATAATTCAAGCACAAATTCCTTGAGATAAAAATAAAGGAAATTTAGGAGTGAACAAGGGAGCCAACGTCTCAGCTGTGCAGGTGATTACTGGGTAAGAGCCCCCACTCAGTGTCAGCAGCACTGCAGAACCGACCCTCGAGAAGATTCATTGAAAGGGATGGTGGAAAACTGAGAAAAAAGAGAAAAAAAAAACTTTGCTGGAGTTTTTAGGACTGGATTCTTTATATTTTGAGAGAAGACAAGTGAGAAGGCAAATAATCATCAAAAGAAAGTGGAGTCATGGAGGAAACATGGACCAGACTTTTCTTTCTGTCGAAGTCAAGGTTTGAAGTGCATCATCAAATCTGTTTGAAGAACACTTAGAATACTCTGAAATGCTGGACTTGGGAAGTCATCACTAAAATTTAGTTTGACTTCATTAGAAGAGGGTCTTCTTTCTGCATTTTTTATTTGAGGGCTTGTTCAAGGACTTTGAGTGCTGAGAGTCATCCATCTACCAACACCATAATTCAATTTTATTTAAAAAAAAATCCAGTCATAGTAATTTTGTTCTCTCACTGCAAAAAAAAAAAAAAAAAGGCAATAAAGAAATTGAATATTAGAAGATCAATGGATGCTCAACTCTTGACCTCTAACTTCCTTTTTTTATTAACTATGTGAAAAATTATTTTACTTTCTGAAGAATATGAATGCTCAAGAGACTGCCCTGGAGAGTTATTACCTTCGCAGAGCAGGGATTATTATTTGTTGCTTTCCTTAAGAACAAACAAACAAAGCAAACAAGAAGTAAATAAATAAACTTGGGGTCTTTTGGAACCAAAACCCCCATGGTTAAGGGTATGAGAAGTGATGTGTGAGATACCTGTTTCACCATGGTGGGTGCACCTTGTGTTCACAAATCAAGATGAGTTTCAGGGAAAGCAGGTGAGTCTAACGAGCTTCAGAATTAAAGCTCCTGAGTGCAAAGTTTATTTCGTGCCTTTGGATAATAACTATTCCTTATTTTGAGTTCAGGGGGAATGATTGTGCTGTTCCATATACTGATGGGAATTTGAAAGGCTTTTTGGTGTTTATGGGATGGGAACCCCAGGAAAGCTAAAAGTAGGATGGGATGCAAGAAAAGGATTTGCAGGGAAATCAGCCCCAACAGGCTCAGTGAAATGAACTGAGAGGTCAGTGGGGTTAAGGGGAGAGAAGAGCAAAATAATATTGGAGTTACAGGAAGATAATCCATTATCCTTAAGATTTGGAGGTGAGGGAAATGAGGATACAAATATGAAAGAAAAAGAGAAGGAAGCTTAGGAAAAAGCTTGGAAGCTGGTGATGTTTACAGACCTGCTGAGGATGTCCCTATAAAGACCATTCCCACCTGACATGGCAAACTTGCATTTTGAGGGGGGGAGAAGCACATGGAGGTAGATTTGGTTTAAACTCCCCAGTCTTGTGTTTGCTCCTGCAGACCTCAGGGTCAGTCTGGATTTGAGCACTGACCAACTTACCCCAACATCCAACCCATGCTTCCATCACTTCCTTTGCATCAATCCCTCTAAAGCAAGCCTGATGCCTGTTTTTGGAGGAAAATCCCTGGGCATTTCAGTCAAACTGGGGTTTGTGATCCCCTCGAGGAGGACCCTGAATAGAATTAGGTCATCTCAGATGATCCCAGGCACCTGAGAATGTGGAACTCTCCTCTCATGGCACTTCCTTCACTCCAAACCACGTTTGTTTATGTTGTGGTAGAACTCCAATGCTCCAACCTGATGAAATGCAAATAGGTGTGTGCAGCTGAATTATTGTCTGTGCCTGAAGGCAGCTCCTCAGAGATTAAATTTTCCATTTGTATTCTGCTATTTAGCAAGCCGTACTTGCCTCGTTATAATTGCAGAGCCTCAGTAAACAGGCAGAAAGCAGAAGGCTTTGCTGAGTCCCTCTTCTTGAGAGAATATGAAGGGGAACTAATTTATTTCTAGCACGGAGGCGTCCAGACAATTTCACCGTGTCTTGTTCCAATTATGAAAGCAAAATGAGAACTAAAGCCACATTTACTCAAGAACTGGAGATATCCTCACTAATTTTGGTTAATTCTGTCAAGTGCCTTTTGACAGCCGGAGAAATTACTGCAGTTTGTTTGCTTTTTCTCTGGATGACTTTCAGCTCTCTTTAAAGACGTTGTTGTGCTGTTTATTTGGATAAAAGTCTCAATTTGTTTGGATATGGAGTAGTTCCCGGCTCTTCATGCTGGGCCATGGCACAGGACCAAGACCCAAGTGTGATGATCCAAATAATTTACTTGTTTTTATATTCCTTGGAATGATTTATCTGCTGTGCCCACCGATGTCCCACAGCAAAAGAGAGTTGGATATCACCATCCTGTTCCCAGGGAGAGGGAGAGGAGGGAATATTTAGTAGGAAAAAAAAAATCCAAACCTGGAACCTACAGACAAATTGTTTGTTCTTTCATCCTCCCAGACTTTTCAGACTCCTGAATCCCTTTCCTAGGAGAGTGCATCTGGGATGTCCCCTTGTAGAAAACAAAGAATTTATTTTCTCTCTGAGATCAAGAGACAGGGAATAGGATATTGGTCCAATATATTTTGCCTGTGCTTAATTGAAAAATGAAAGATTAGTAAGCAAAAGTCATTAAGTTTGATCTTTCATTAGAGGCAAAGTAGTCGATATATTTAGCACATATTTAGCACATTTAATTTTGTAAATTAATTTCTGTGTCTCCTGAGGGTATTTATTCATTGATTATCTTTGCAACACCTACAATTTGTTCTAACTTTTTTAACCAAGAATAAAACATTTACTAAAAAACCTGTTACTTCCATTATTCTAACGTTTTTTGGATGGCAAAGAGACATTAACAATAAATAAATAGGGGGTTACACTGAGAGAAGTCGTGCAGGACTTATAGGATTCTATGATCCTATAAGAAGTTTTTGCCATATTAAATAAGATAATGAATCCACAGGTGATTGAGAAGTGAGTGCAGAAAAATTTGGCTGAAATTGCAGGGCTTGTGGTTATAAACTTTTATTGATTTTCCTCTAATCAAGGGGATGGTGTTCTTTATTAAAATAAAATAGGAATAAAACAAAATTAGAGTCGGGTTGTCATCTTGAGTAAGAGGAAATAAATATTAAAAATTTAATTCCTGGTTTATTTTGCTTTATTTGGATATGCAGTTGCCTTTAGGTGGATCAAAGCTGAAATATATTATGAAGCAAAAAGAAAAAAGTCTGGTTTGTGTAGAATGAGAGAAATATCTTTGAAGAAAGGTTTGTAGCTGGCAGAGTTAACTCCACTGAGTCAAACTTGCTGATGTGGCAATCTTCATCCATCTGAGTTCCAGGGGGGAAAAAAAAAATCTCGGATCAATGTTCTTTACAAGTGCTTTGTTTTGTTTAGAAGTGACAACATTCATTACTGCTCCCCTCATAAATCACTTCACACATTAACAGAGCACGACCAAATTGCTTCTCATTCTCTCTGAGAATCATTAGTAACTCTCCAAATCTCGGATAATTACATCTTAGGGTTTTTTAAACAACACCTGTGTCACTGTTAAAGCTTTAAAGAAACTGGGTTTTGAAAAAAAATTTTAAAAAGACAACTTTTCAAGTCTCATTTGCATGTAGTTCCCATAAACTTGTTCTCCAAGAAGTCAATTGGAATACAAGAAAATGCCTCAAATTGAAAAGTTTTATTGGAACTCTCCTTCATATTGTCAGAGTGATAACCTCATCTACAGTGTTATACATTCCTGAATACTAAAGATTTCTTCCCGCCTTCCTGCTTTTTAAGTTTTGCAGCAGTAAGAAGTTTTTCTGCCTTCAAACTCTCTTAGCTTTTCTACTGCTCCCCCAAATCTGGCTTCTGTTTTTAAAAAGGTGGGAAAATCCCTTTGGATACTGAGCTCATACAACAGAATATAAATATAAAGTTAATTTAGAAACTACACCAATCATGAGGTCACCCGAATTCCAGGCTGATTTTGATTGATTGAATTTTGATTTGTATTCTACATTCAACTCGTGGGTTACTTGGGGGAGTACCCCCACACCAGCAGTGTTTGTATCTTTATGTTAAACTCTCCACTCCTCAAAGGAATCTGGTTGGAAAAGGCATCTCCTGGAAAACATGAATGTCGTGGCATCAGCTGGAATAAAACTGGTTAAGGAAAAAATCTGCACAAGCAATGGGAAGGGCAAAAACTTTGGCCACAGGGTCTGAGTGGCTGCTGGAACCAGGATGAGGAAAGAACATGAACAAATTTCATCACATCTGATTTCAGCATCATTTAATCTGCTATTCCAAGGGTTTATGAAATAAACTTAAAATGAAGTTTATTTATTTAAGTCCCACCAATTTTATTTCAAAGGGATGATGCAAAAAGGTTAATTTTGAATCCAGGAACTTTTTCTTTATGGATTTCTCACTGAACACCCCTTAAACACACGCATAAACATAATCCCCCCCATTATTGCAAAAAATAATTGTATTTCTATTTTGATTTCTTTATTTTGACTTCTTTATTTTGATTTCTTTGGATTTCTCTTTCTCAGCTGTTAGAAACAAACCACAGAAAGCATTCTTTCCATTCTAGTGGCTTTTCACCTTTTACATTGTGATGGGAAATTCGTTCTGACGTGCCTGACCTATAAAAAATCCCTCAGAAAGTCTTGATCAATATCTGGGAGATGTTTTGAAACGCTCGGATGAAAGGCACTATAAAATTAGAAGTGTTTTCCTTACTTGTACTCTGACACTAATATTTACCTTTGAGCTTGGGCTTTTGGCAGGGTTTTCAGTCTCTGTTCCCATTTAAGGAAAATAATTCTGCACAACTTTCTAGGGGGGAAGAAGTCGAGGGAATATTCTCCATTTCCTGTCCTTGTGAGTTAGGCTTTGTTCCCTATCAACATCTAAACCTACTCAAGACACTCAAAGAGAAATAATGCATCAGAATAAAATTTGGTACGGTACCATATCTTTAAACTCATTGAAAAGTGGAAGAAATAAATAATAATTTGGGGACAGGAAAAGCAGGTGTTTAAATGGTCTGAAGAACCTGTCAGTAAATATTTCTTTTCCTTTTCAACCCACCCACAATGAAAAAAAAGGTATTTTACAGACACACGCAATGAACCAAGTGCAATGAAGACGTGGAATATTTTACAATCTCAGCTCATTCTTGAGAATGAGGAAGAAATGGTTGTAGTGGAGAGAACAAATAATTCAGCAAGGCTTTCTGATTTCTTAGGAGTGATTTCACTCCTCTGTGCTCCAGCTTTTCTGTCTCAACAGCAGAGAAATCAGCCTTCAGCCTCCTAGAGATGGTTTTAGGAGGCTGATTTATCCAAATACATGGGTTTTTTAAATACAATTATTTTTTTGGCTCATTATTTCAGCGCATTTTAATGTTCCCCCTCTGAATGCTGTGTTTTAACTGGAACAACCTTGCACCAGCGTGCAATCCAATGTGGCTTTAGTTACACTGGGTTCCAATCTGTTTGAAGTATGCACATGGGTTTTTCAGGATTCACAATTCATCTGGGGGATGGGCTGAGCTCCTTGGTGGTTTAGGATGACTGTCTCAGTCAAATTTAATCTCATCTAAGCTCTCCTGGTTTTGTCCTCGACTTTGTCACACAGGCTGTGTGAAGGATCAATCTCTCCCCCATTATTCTGCCATTTCACAGGGATGCTTTGCCAAATCCTGTTGCTCTCCCGCACCTCAAAAATCTCTAAATTCCAACAGTAATGCTCCACTTAGCCCAGATGTAGATGTTTGCTGTCCCTCATCACTGCTGGTTCCGACTTATTAATCTTTATTCCTCAGCTCTCACAGCCCTTTCAGAGAACCTTTGTCCTGATAAAACTTTGCAGCATCATTTCTCCCTGTCTGGTTTGCCAAGCCAGAGCTGATCAAACCCCACTCCTCTGGGTTTGATTTCATTCAAGCTTCCTTCTTTCACCTTTGGTTTGGGGTTCCAATCACACCACATGAACCCCTTCACCTCACAGCTTTTCCCTGACTCCATTCCCCCTGTTTCTCCTTTTTCTCCCTCTCTCTGCCTGCAGGCTCTTCAAATCCTGGAATTAAATGGATCTGGGAGGGGAGAGAGAAGTGGTGAGGAAAGGGATTGAGCAATCAGCTCCACCTCCAGGGTATGAGCGTGCTGCACACTAAATAATGCCAATATCCTTAAATCCATCAGAATAATGAACCACAGAATTCCAGAATCCTGGAATGGATTGGGTTGGAAGAGACCTTAAATCTCATCCAGTTCCACCCCCTGCCATGGGCAGGGACACCTTCCACTATCCCAGGGTGCTCCAAGCCCTGTCCAGCCTGGCCTTGGACACTCCCAGGGATCCAGGGGCAGCCACAGCTGCTCTGTGCCAGGGCCTCCCCACCCTCACAGGGAAGAATTTCTTCCTCATGTGTAACCCTAATTTCCCCTCTTTCAGTTTGAACTATGACTTTTTTCCAGGTAACTCCATTTTCCTCATTAAACTCACAACTAATAGACAAAAAAAGCCCCAATAAAATCCATATATTTCTTGGTGTTTATCAGCCAGCCTCTCTGTGGGGCTTTTAGCTGGCCCCAAAAAACACTGCCCAGTTCTGAATCTCTTTATCTTCTCTGCCCAGACAGGGAAAGGAAAGGGAGCTTTACATGCAGCAAAGGAAGGCAGAGAAAGGAAGTTTGAATCCTGGCTGAAAGGAACTGATAAAGAATTCATAAAAAAAAATTCAGTCTAGTACTCCAGCCCCACAGACATGACGAATACCAAAGGAATTGGACTGATGTGGTCCATGGCAAACAGGTCAGACAAGCTGAATGTTTGCCTCTTGGAGGTTTCCCACAGCAGGAAAAGTTTTTCAAAACTCCAAAGTGTGCAAACAAATACGATTTTTCTTTTCTGACTGGAACCCAGGAGTCAGGGATGTAATAATGGGGATGACCAGAGCAGTTGCTGCTCTGGGGAAAACTTCTGAGGGATGGTGAACACATTTTTTGGGTTTTTTAGGACATAATGCAGAGAGAGAATCTCTCTAAGCAGCTGAATAGAAATATTTCTCTTGTGGCAGTCACTTTATTGGGGAGGGCTGTTGGGGAGGAGTTGGTTTTCAATGAGAAACTATAAATCGTGAATGCAAAACTGCTCCCACTCTTTCTGCCAACAATTTCCCTCTGCCACATTTATTTTGTGGATTAAATGAGGTGCTCTTCATGATGCTGGCAAAAGCCACAAGCCAGGACACTGGGCAGTGTGGGACTTTGTAATTTTATCTGATTCTGTTTGTGGTCTCACCTGTCTGAAGCAAATGAGCTGTGTCACCTTTCCCTGCCACACAAACACAGATTTTAGTGCACACATTGCAGCAGAGCAGGTTTCTCTGTCACATGCAGCAAATATCCAGAATGCCTGCAAAGTTCTAATTGCCAAGCTCAAATTGAAGTTAATAAATTCAGAGGAAAAGCCAAAAAGTTAATAAATTTAGAGGTTAAGTAGCAACACCATGGCACTGAGCTTGCAATAACAAATCCCTCACCACTGGATGTGAGAGAAGGATCCACAGAAAGAAATAATAAAATAGGCCAGAGAGCTTTATCTGGGCTTTAAAACAAGTAAGATACCATTGTTAACATATAGAGGACTGAATTCAGTTCTTCCTCCCAAATGAATGTGGTCACTTCATCCTTTCAGCTCCGGGCCTGAGCTGCTCCTTAGCTCAGGAGTGGATATTCCTTGGGATTGAGGTGTTTTGGATGGGACAGAGCCATCCCAGGAAGAGGGATGGGAACGGCTCAGGTTGTTCAGCCCGGAGGAAAGGAGACTCAGGGGTGACCTCATCACTCTCCACAGCTCCCTGAAAGGTGCCTGTGCTCAGCTGGGCTTGGGCTCTTTCTCCAGGCAGCACTGACAGAACAAGAGGACACAGCCTCGAGCTGTGCCAAGGGAAATATAGGTTGGATATTGGGAAAAAGTTTTTTACAGAAAGGATGATAAAGTATTGGAATGGTCTGCCTGAGGAGGTGGTGGAGCCACCATCCCTGGATGTGTTTAAGAAAAGCCTGGATGTGGCACTTGTTGCTAGGTTTTAATTGAGGTGTTGGGGTTGGGTTGGATTTGATGATCTTGGAGGTCTCTTCCAACCCAATGATTCTGTGATTCTGTAATAACACCTTTGGCTATCCTTGGCTTTGCTCAAGCCAGCCCTGGAACCAAATTCTAAAACATAACATCATTCAGCTTGCAGGTTTAGCATGAGCAAAACAAATAAATATCCAAATTTTCCCTCTGTTCATGGGTAAATATGATCAGCCCAGCCTTTCCCAGTGTGTCACACAGGTGCTTCTGCTTTGCCTCCATCAGTCATGTTACTTTTAATTGATTTCCTAATTAGTCTATGCCAGCTCAAAAGTGGTTTTGTGCTGCATTTCTCAGTGATATTTTTTTTCACAGTAAAGAGGAGACTAATTGTGCTCATCCCACAAGTTACCACACAATATTTCACTTTGAGCTCAGTATTCAGACCATATGACAAAAAAGTTCCTCGTGGAAACATCAGAAAAAAAAAATTATTGAAATGGCCTTGCAGAGTTGTTTGGTTTTTAGGATAATTTTTTTTAATATAATTACATATTTACAATATGGTATTTGTGAAGAGCACCAGTGAATATGTCCTTGAGTTAAATGGACACTTGATTTTTGTCACCCAATATGTTTTCTTTTGACGCATCAAGATGCAGAACAGAATGATTTATGGTACATCAATAAATAGATTACCTCAGTTTGGAAGAATAAGAAGAAAAAATGAATAAATGCATGCAATATTCAGCAGTATAATAAGAACCAGTATTTAAATAGCTGGGTATAATCAGGCACAAGCCTGATTTCAGATGAACACTGTGTTCTTTCCCCTGGCGTGTAAAAAACAAAGTGGCAAAAGAAAACCTTTCACTTTCAAGATTTCTGGATGCTTTGTGGTCCGTGTTATATTAAGAACTAAACTGAGCTACTTTATTAAAAAAAAATCATTTGAATACAAAACTCAAATTATCACATAAATATAGTTAGTTAACATGAACTTTTTTTTCCCCCTAAGATTCTACAAAGAAGAACTTGGAAAATGCCACTTTTTGGATCAGATTGGTGATGAGAAAAGCCTTTATATCTAAAACTTACAACTATTGTTCAGGAGGAAAGCTATTTTGCATAGAGTTAAACTTAAGACTATTTCACTTTATAGACATAACAGACACAGCACATCACCTGCAGAACCAGTCATGCACTCAGCCTCTCTTGGATACCCCTTCTTGGGTAATATAAATTACACAGGATGTGTTTTTTAAACAACACAGGGTGACGTGAAACCCTGGACGAGTCATTTCAATCATCTGTGCTTTCAATCCAACAAAGTAAGAAGTGGCAAACTACACAGAGTTGTGAATTTAATTTCTCTTCATTTTGTGCAGGATATTATCGATGATGTGGTAGGAAAATAATATGTGTGTGGGGAAAGTCTCTCATTCCAACATTTTTCTGCTGTTGAGATGCATCTGTCAGCTCAAACTCACCTGGAAAATGCAGAACTCCACGTTTCCCTTTGCACATTTAAAACTAAAGCCCAAGCAGACACCAAAACCTGCTGGAAGAAGCAGCCGAGGATCTGTGGCGTGCGCTGTCAGGGGATGATTTGAAGGCCAAGAGCAATCCATTTCAAAGTCAGCAGTAGGACAGCTCTGTTACATAAGGTGCAAAATGCCTGGAATAGCACTGCCACGAGCACTCTGTGAGACTGGGGTATAGAAAAAGCTATATAAAGACAAGGCATTATTTATTCACCGTGTTGATTCCGCTTGATTTTGCCTCAATTCCTTTCCAAAATTAGGATGAGAAGGTGAGTGCATGAACAAAGCAATCCAAGCCATCCGCCCTGAAGTCTTTCAGAGGAAGTTGTTTTGCTCTCTTGCCAAGAGCGGTGATTTGTGTTCATTCTTCATTCTGTGCACAATTTTAAGGTGGCAGGACGTGCCTCAGAGGTGTTAGACTCTAGTGCTGAGATGGGTGTAGGTGTACTGATTGTCCTTGCAGGGGTATAAATTCCACTAAAAATCACAGATATTCTGCTCATAGAAAGCTGAGGATGATTAAACCTAATGAAGGTCTAATAAAAATTTGCCCTGACTGGGTCTGATCTGCAATACAAGCCCAGGATGTCTGCACAGGGAATACCCAGCAAGATCATCACACTCAGCAATATCACAACAATTTACTAAGCTCAGTAATATTAACCAATATTTCTGCAGGGAAGTGACCCCCTTTTCGCCTCACTGAGAATTAAAAACTTTATACTCACCTTTATTTTTATTTATGCTGTCCTTTATTACATTCTCCTCACTCTTCCTCTTATTGTATTTTGGGCATCATCACAAATTCATGCTCATGATCAGGGCACCTATGAAAACCTCTCATCTTTAAGAGCCAGGCTGAAGCAGTTTGAGAAGAAAGACGTGGCAATCACAGCAGGATATTTCATAATACCTCGAAAGAAGAGAGAGCTGCATTTCCCCTCTCAGCCACAAACACTCTCATTCAGTCTGATTGAGATCCCTGATTCCTCACTCTCCTCTGCCTCAGCTGTGTGAGACCCGTGAGAAAAACCATCTCAAACACAAAACTATGCCACAAAAATGGGGTTTAGTTACAGGGCTCCAGAACTTATGGGTTTTTTTGAAAAAATGCAAATTTAAGAATTCATTTTTGCACAGCTGCTGGGAAGTAGAAACTTCTATGGGTAAATTGTTCTTAATGTCTTTCCTGCAGTCCCAGCAGAGCATCAGAGAAATAGCACAAAAACAAGGTCAGTGCCTGTGGCTCACAAGATTCAAAGCAAGGAAAGAATAGAAAATTAAAAAAAAAAAAAAGAAGATAGGCCTGGCTCAGCATAGAGTTTTGTGTGGAACTCAGGAATAAAAGGAGAATTTTCTGTAAATACATCAACAACAAAAGGAGGGCTGAGGAGAATCTCCAGCCTTTACTGGATGTGGGGCTGAACATGAGCCCAGCAGTGCCCAGTTGTCCAAGAAGGACAATGACACCAGGCCTGTGACAGCAGCAGTGTATGCAGCAGGACCAGGGCAGGGGTTGTCCCTCTGTGTCCCACTGCTGAGGCCACACCTCAAATCCTGGGGTCAGTTTTGGGCCCTTCAAGACAAGAGAGGCATCGAGAACAAAAATTGCACCAAAAGATACTTGGGAGCAGGAGTTCAAGTGAATTGATAGAAATTAGGCTCCTTAGCCTAAATGTTATTGGTTTTCTACCTCCCACCATGAAAAAGGAAAATAATTGTGACGAAATTCTGTGTAGAGCCAGCCTGTTATAAGCTCCACGAGGGTTCATCACACTCTGAGGGCTGGCCAGCAACCTCCCAGAAATGACTTTAGAATAATTACTGAGATGGCTGATTGGAAGTGTTTTGAAAAAGCAAAAAGGTTTAATTAAAGAGAAAATAACAAACTATACAGAACAAAAGTATAAAAGCTGTGCACAGTGCAAGGAAGTCCCTTACACCTGCTAAGACACCCCAAAAAGCCCCAAGAATCTTCGTGCTCTCTCTTAGGTATTTAATGATCAAGGAGGGTTTTTAGGCAAGCTGCCCAATAGAAACAGCTACAGGTTTTGAGGTACATTTAAAGGTTCCACAGGTGCCTTTGTTGCTGGCACTGGGCCAATTATGATGACAGAAGCACAGAAGTTTCTGGTTCTTCTCCCTTTAAATTTCCAGGGGTGTAGCTTGAACTCTTTTCCTAAAATGGAAACATCATCTTGGGTGTGGGGGTGCACCACAACAGAGTTGACGTGTATTTAAGGTTTCTCCAGCCAAAAAATCTTGACTTCAGAAGCATCCAAATGTGATGCAGACACAGAAGAAAAGCACGATATTAACTGGAAGCTGAATTTCTGTGGACATCACTCAAAGATGGGGTTATGGGGTTTTTATTTTTCCATTTAGCTAATTTTTACCCACTCCCTGTTGCTCTCTTGATGAGATCATTTAGCTGAGCTGAAGACCTCCCGTGTCTGTTCCCCACATTTTGCTGCTGTGTCATTTTGCTGGCAGCACAGGAATTCATGAAGGTGAACAAAAAATGACTTTGACCTTAGTGTGGTAATGGGAAATATGTCAAACGTATTGATCCAGCTGTTCTCCTGTTGCAGTTCAAGGGGACGAGCCAACCCTGGCAAGTGTTTTCATCTGCAAAAATCGACAGTACAGTGTGTCCTAGCACCAGACAAGAGCTTTACCTGAGGTGATGCTTCAGTGCCCATCCTGTGCAATCAATACTGGACTAATTTGTGTTTTAGCAGAGTCCACAGAGCTTGTAGCAAGTTCTGAGTGGTTTAAACCCATGAGTTAACAAAGCCACAAAGCCCTCAAAGGGGAAGTGAGTGGTGGGAATGACCCTTGGAAAAAATCAGGGACAAGGAGCATGAAATCATAGAATGATTTGGGTTGGAAGGGATATTAAAACTTATCTGGTTCCATCCATTTCATGGTCAGGCACACCTTCCACTACCCCAGGATGCTCCAAACCCTGTCCAACCTGGCCTTGGACATTGCCAGGGATCCAGGGGCAGCCACAGCTTCTCTGGGCACCCTGTGCCAGGGCCTCACCACCCTCACAGGGAAGAATTTCTCCCTAATCTCTAGTCTAAACCTCCTCTCTTTAAGTTTAAAGCCATTCCCCCTTGCCCTATCACGGTATTTAAGCTTTTAAATCCTAATTCTAAAATTTGAAGTAAAAGTTATTCAAATCTCACCAGCTAGATAACTTACATTTACATGTCAAAATGGAAAGAAGGAGAGGATCTTGGAAGAATTACCTGACAGATAGAAACATCTTTTTGAGCTGCAGCAGGCAGAAAAGAATGAAAATGCAGAAGGAGCATATTAGTGAAACAGATTGCTTAAGCTGGGAGAGACTCCTTAACATCATAATAAAATATCACACATATTCTCCTTCAGCTGACTTTAATTCTTGGGATTTCAGGGGCACCATTAAAACAAGTTTTACAATAATACTTCTGGGACTCTGAAGTACTGTAAAATAAATTAAGATAAAGAGGAATGTCAGAGAAATATATATTGCTCCTTTGCTGTCAAGAGTTAAGGGCTGTATCAGACCAGCTGTCAAGAGCAAAAAAATGAACAGACACGAGCACGGCCTACAGTAATGTTATGTGGGAGACAAAACAGCAGATGAAAAGGTCAAAACTCCTCCTCAGCAGTGTTTGTTCAAGAGCAGGCGAGTTCCAGCAGCCAGCAGGGCTCCCAGGGAGTGAGGCAGCTCGAGTTACCCTCAGCCCTCTGCCCCATGAGCAAGGATCCCCTCTTGGCCTGAGTGACTGAAGCAGCCTTTGCCATAAATCCATAATTTTGGTGTGGTCAGACAGTTCAGTCATTCCTGCCTCACCTCCTGTGTGATTATGAAAGGCAGGAATATTTTTCTCCACCATTACAAGGCAGACAATAGATCTCATGTGGAGATCAGCTGTCTCCTGTGGGAGGGTATAGGAATTCTTTCCCGTATCTCTGAGGGTCCAGCCTTTGCAGAGAAATGGCTTAAATAATTAGCGAGACAGCTCTTCAGGTGTGTTTTGTAAAAGCAAAAGGTTTAATAAATGCAAAAATAATAAACTTTACAGAAATAAAACCAAGCACAGATGCCTCTGCACTTTGCTAAGACACCCTAAAAAGCTCTCTTGTTCCTTTGTGTTGCTTCTTTAGTACTTGATGGTTCAGGTGGGCTGTTTGGCCCTTGGCCCAATGAAATCAGCAATAGGCTTTGACTTACACTTTCCAAACCCAATCAATGCCTCTGTGCTGGCACTGAACCAATTACTGTCAAAAGAGTAAAGAACTTTCTGGGTTCTTTACCTTATAAGAAGTACAAGGGGTGAGTCCCAAACCTTTCCCTATATGGAAACACTTACTTGGGTGTGGGGTGCATTACTAATTGAGGGTCCCTGCAATGGGGCAGAGGAAGGACTGTGGCTCCTCTCCCTAAAAAGTGACAGGAACAACATGTGGACAACCACAACCCCCATTTCTGTCTCCTCTGGTGGGGAGGAGGCAGAGCTGGGAAGGAGAGAGGGATGGGGGGAAGGTGTTTTTAAGATTTATTTTACTTCTCACTATCCTGCTCTGAGTTTGTTGATAATAAATTCAATTAATATCCCTGATTTTGAGTCTGCTTTGCCTGTGACTGCATTTGGCCACTAATGTGTCTCTGTCCTTATCCCAGCTCATGAACCTTTTCTGTCCCCTGCCCACTTGAAGAGGGGACTCTCAGAGTGGCTTGGCTGCCCATCCAGGCAGTGTCAACCCACCACAGTATTAACAACAAAGAATTAATTTAATGAAAATAACAAATACACATTTCAAGGCTCAGGCTTCTACAGAGACATCAAAAAGTCTTGAGATTTCCAAAAGATCTCATGCAAGAGGTACAACATCCCCCTGGGGCTTCTTGCTTTGTACAAGGAATGAGCCAGGATGGATTTGCTGTCATGGTCTCAGGCACCACTTCTCCTTCCTGCAGCAATCCATAATTTTCTTCTGCTGCAATTCAAAATGTCCTTCTGCAGAAA
Source organism: Acrocephalus arundinaceus (assembly GCA_021534815.1). Taxonomy (NCBI): domain Eukaryota; kingdom Metazoa; phylum Chordata; class Aves; order Passeriformes; family Sylviidae; genus Acrocephalus; species Acrocephalus arundinaceus. The sequence continues at coordinate 49,540,131 of JAJEOU010000373.1, forward strand.
CCCAAAATGTTCTTCAGTAATCTAAAATGTTCTTCTGCTGCAATTCAAAATGCTCTTCTCCAGGAACCCAAAATGCCCTTCTCCAAGAATCCAAAATGTTCTTCTCCTGCAACCCAAAATTTTCTTCTGCTGCAATACAAAATGTCCTTCTACTGGAACCCAAAATGTTCTACTGCTGCAACCCAAAATGTTCTTCTACTGCAATCCAAAATGTTCTTCTGCTGCAACCCAAAATGTTCTTCTCCAGGAATCCAAAATGTTCTTCTCCAGGAAGCCAAAATATTCTCCTCCAGGAACCCAAAATTTTCATCTGCAGCAAACCAAAATGTCCTTCTGCAGCAAAGGTGTCAGGGCAAGTGTAGGAAGCTGCCTTTTCCTCCTGCACATCTTTTTGCAGAGTTCATATCTGCAAATGGGAAATTGATGCCAGCTCTTAGCAGGGGGATGCATATTCAGATCTTTTCCAGCAGGGAATTCCTGCTGTTCCTGCCATTCCTCAACAGGAGTTCCTTAGAAATTGGAGCAAAAATAACTTATTAAAGTAATATTCCAAATCAGAAGACCCTGAAGTGTTATTCTACAGATTATAATGTCAGTTATAATCTAATGTGTCAGCTCTAAGCAAGATGATATTCTGAAGGAAAAAAAAATCCTCAAAATCCCCATTACAAAACTCAGAAATTACTGTGGGTGTTACATCAGCAAGAATCTAATTCCATGATCTGAGATAACTTTCTCCAATCTTTATGAGATTGAAAATGTTTGAATTCTTCCCGACACTGATAGAAAGAGATGAATTGTGTCATTGAGGCTGAATTTCACAGCATGAGCAGGTTACACTGAAAGATCTCTCCCCTTCCAGAGAGATAAATAAATAAGTAGACAAATAAATAAATAAATAAAAAGCTTCCAGGTGATTTCATATTTAATTTGAAGGGACACCACTCAATACCTCCCTTGAGGTGACCATGAGGAAACCAGGAATTGCATCCACACCAAAGTTAGGGCCTCTTTAGTCAAAGTGTCATCACAAACCTCTGTGTCCCTGAGAACCCTTCCCCAGGGCTGCAAATCCCACTCCTCTTTTGCCCTGGGGCTTTATCCACACACCTTTTATCCCAGCAGGGGCTGGGGAATCATTGATTTCCTCTGAGGGTTGAATATCAGGATCATGAGGACCAGGCTGTAGGGGAGACAAGAGACTTCACTGTGGCAATTTAAGTGGGATAGTTGGACCTGGAACCTCAAAGATTTGAGCTGCCTCTTCAGAGGCTGAATTTGGATGTCTGGTCAAAATATTTTGACCCAAATATCTGAAATTTAACAGGATATGGCATTGCAAACTAAAGATAAATGGAACTCTCACCAAACAATTTTGCGGTTGATTTTATTTGTTTTTCTTTCACTAGGTGATGTTCATGTCTGTCCAAACAAAATGCAGTCTCTTCTTTTCCCAGCATCTATCAAACTCCCTGGGAACAGAAGGTGGCATTTTATTTTGGAAGAAAACACATATTTGTGTAAGCTCAGACTCTGCTGTTACAAAATGGAACTTAAATCTTTATTTAAAAATAGCTTAAGTAAATAAACTCTTCCAACAGCAACAAAAGCAATGACATTTTGTTCATTATTTCACTGCTAAGATTAATAATTTCCTTTTGTACTTTTAAGACAACTTTTCAGTGCTGGCACTGAGATACCAAGGGATTCATGGAATTTATTTAAGACAATGAGAATGAATTGAAAGTCCACCAAAATCAATGAAATGTTGTCAGTTTAATCAAAAGTAGTGTGGCCAGCAGGAACAGAGAAGTGATTGTCCCTGGTGAGCCACAACTCCAATCCTGGAGTCATTTTAGGACCCCTTGATACAAGGAGGACATTGAGGAGCTGGAGGGTGCCCAGAGAAGGAATGGAGCTGGGAATGGGGCTGGAGCACCACTCCGATGAGGCTGAGGTAGCTACCCAAGCAGGAATTTGTGGGAATTTCAGGCCCAGAAAATTCTCAAAATCTTGTGCCTGCAGGCCCAAATGCAGAAATAAATACAGAGTTGGACCTGAGACCTTGGAAAAGGCTTCCAAGTTTAGAGACCGTAAGTAAAAATGTGAGTTTGTAGTTTAATTATAAACACCTTAAGCTAAGTAGTAGAAAATTTTAGAGTTTAAAGTGTAAGATATAGAATAGTTATAAAGGTAATAAGAAGTTTTAAGGTGTAGCACTGTCAGTTTGTGTGTCATGATTGGCCAAGAGAGTCCGCACTGCGGCAGAGACATAAAAGACAAATTAATTAGGGATTGGTGTGATAGTTAAAAACATTCTTTGTGGCAGTAGTTTATTGGAAAGTTTTAGAGTTTAAAGTTTAAGATACAGAAATAATAAATGTTAAGGTGTAGTACTGTAAGTCTGTGTGTCATTAGATGATTGGTCAAGAGAGTTCGCACTGCAGCAGAGACATGTAAGACAAATTAATTAGGGATTGGTGTGATAGTAAAATCATTCAATGTGGCAGTACTTTATTGGCTAATTAACCTTTAAGAGGCAAATTAACCTTTGTAACCTGTAGTCTTGTGACCACTGATGACCACTGGCCACAAACTCCTGGCGTATGCAATGAAGATGTTCTCACTCCTTGAGACTGAGGCAATAGATAATGCTTTAAGACATCTTCCAGTGGTTCCATCTCTCTTAAAGACCCGACAAGAATTCTTTATCCACCACCTCAGGAAAGCATAGCAGAGAAATCCTTTGTCCGTCCTGCACTGGTGTCACCTCAGCCTGCATCACTCAGGTGCTGCACCTTCCAGCCAACCCCCAAAGGCAGCTTTTCCACAGGGAATTTTGCCAGCCCTGATTTCATGCCTGCCTGGCTATTCCTCCCCCAGGAGCTGAACTAGAAAGGCAGATTAAAGCACCACACTCAGCAGGTGTAGCACTTCCACCACGGCAGAGCTCTGCCCCTTCCCAATTTGCCTCAGATCAGTTCTGCCCCAGGCTGGAATTCCCATAAGGAAAATATTTTCTACTCTATGTGCTTCATTTTATTCCTCACTTCAGGAATACAGACATTTACAGGAAACACCACATGGGTATTTTTTGTGATCTGTGGTCCTTCTTACTAATTTTTACTGATAGATGAGCAGTAATCACATTCTTCACCCTCAGGTTTAAGTTGTAAGAAATAAGGGATCCTATTTTCACCTCATCAATTGTATTGTTAAACTTTTATGTGTTTACAAATTGTGTCAAAAACCTACCCTGTTCCTCTGGAGAGCTGTGACCTGTGTCATGACAAAAGTAAATAAATAAATTTGGTGAAGAAAGGAATAATTTGTGCTTTCAACGAGCAATTCTCAGTTAACAATGGTCTGTGATGTCACAATGTAATCCAGAGTGAGTGACCCTGCAATTAAGATACAATCAACACAATAACCAACAAAAACACAGTTTGATCAAACATTTACAATAATATTCAAAAGTTCCAGAGTGAAAAATGGACCTACAGAAACAGTTAGAAAGTAGAAGTAATTTTAATGACTGGTGTGGTTTTTTAATGTGTTTATAAGCACTTTATAAAACATCAATTTAGGAATGTGCTTGCTTTTAAAAGCAAAATGGTGAAAAATGAGCAATCCCTCTTCTCTCTTGATCATGCAAAAATTGCCTTGATTACCAGTTATTTAATCAGAATAGAAGTGGAGAATATCTAGGGTATACTGATATAGATAAAGCAGAAATAGGATATAAATTTGCTCTAAAATTATTTTTGATACCCATATTTATGGATGAAAATGCCTTTTTTGAACAATGTGGGTCTAGCTACCAATTGGAATAACTGTTTTTGGGATATGAGAGACTTCGGCCATGAAAAAAAAATTGACTTCTGGAGGTCTTTGCATTAATTTGGGTTTTTTTTTTTCCCCTTATAAACAAACACTAATTCAACAGGAGTTAATTTAGGAAGCACCTATGCAGAAAATTAGATTAGATAACTTCCATTTTTTTAAAAATTTAATATTCTGTAAAAAGATTGTGCTACACACACGCACAGCGTTTGAAATTGCCAAGCACATGAGATAACTGCAATTCAACTCAAAGAAACATTCCAGCACTTCCTGAGGCTGGGCAATGAGAGCTCAGACTAACACATGTTATCTGTCCCACTCTGGCCTGTCAGATTCCTGCACTCAGCACGAGATCCAGCACGTGTGTGCTTGGGAGCAGAGGAAAAAATTCTGCTGTGACAGATTTACAAGCTGCTCCTCTTCCTCAACTGCCTCCCATGGTGATTCAAAGCACTGGGATGACAGGGAGAAATTGAGTTATTGCCCAGCTCTGCTCAGGTTGACACTAAGAGGAATATTAAGTAGAGACCCACCCTGCAGACCCTGCAATCAAACCCAAAAATAATTATAAAAACCTCGGTTGGATGAATTATGCCCTCCTTAGATAGCAGCTGAGCACAATCTCACCTGGTTTTAGCACTGCAGAGAAGAGGATTTCTACAATTTCACAGTGCTACCAAAATATCCTGTGAAATCCAGCAGGATAATGTGCGTCTTGCCCCAGAGTGTCCAGAGAAGAGAAGATGATGATCTTGTTTAGTCATCCATCAGAACCTTCCCCCCAGTGGGAGTTGTGCCTGCCCATGGCAGGGGGTTGGAACAAGGTGATCTTTAAGGTCCCTTCCTGTTGGAACCCTGGGCACTCAGAATTTCAGACTGTCTGTGCTGACAGGCACTGACCCCCAAGCAAACACTGCATTGGACCTGAGGCCGTAGAAAAGACTTCCAAAATTGAGTGACAGCACTGGGATTGTGGGTGTGCAGTTTGGATAGAATTGTGTGATACCACAGGTTGCAAAACGTAGGATTTAAGGTTTTAGTATACAGTAATGTATATGGAGCGAGATGGAGGATTTGGGGCGTTGGCTGGGTTCTTTTTCACCTTCTTCTTCATGGGTTTGGGTGTTTTTTTTGTAATTGGGTGAAAAAGTCCGCATTGCAGGCCACTGGTGTTTGGTTATTGGCTTACAAGTGAAAAAAAAAAAAAATAGATCTCATGTCATTACTGGACAATTAGTGCTTAAAAGACCTTGGAAACAGTTGGAGACAGAGGCATTTTCTACCTTTTTGGCTGGAACTCACAACCTGTGAGACTGTGCTATAGATAAGAATTAATAAACATCTGAGTCCAAACACAAACTCTGCATCTCTTGAGTATTTAATCCCAACTCAAACAGAAGAAAAGATAACAAACCCAAACCCTCTGGAATTCTGTGATTTTTGTGAAAAGTGATAGGGAAATTCCTGGTGCCCAGTCTGAATTTCTCTCCTTCCTCCTGCCTCACCAAACTTTTTCTTCTGGGACTGAGCCCAGGTGAAGCCCTGGTTGCATTCCCATCCTACCTTTGTTGCCAAGTAGCAGTGCCATGTTTCTTTGTAATTATGCCAGATCCTGGCAAAGCCCATCTGTGCCAGGGCTTTGCCCCTTTGTTCTGCTGCATCCATTGAAGCTCTCCCAAAACTCAGAGCTCTTCTCCCACTCAGCACCCTGAGCACTCTCATGCACAGACAAATCCTAATGATGGCAAACTGTCCGTGATATAAATAGGAAAACCCATGGATATCTGCAATATTTCTTATTTAGGCTGCTCCAGGCCCTGAAACCACTCCTCCTTAGCATTTCTGATTTAAAGCCAGTTTTTTATTTAAAGCCTGTTTAGATATTGGCTTTAAATCATATAAAATGCCAGACTTCAGCACAGCCAGGTTCTGTCCAAACTGAGGCCATCCAGATTTATTTTCCTGGGTTTCCATGCCCTGTTTGCTCAGCATGAGGCAATGCCAGGGTATTTAATTCTCTGATAAAAAGCCTGCCACAGGTATTGGCAATAACAATTAGGGTGGAGGCCTAGCAGGGCTCGCAGCAAGTTCCTATGTGAATGTTCTCTGTCAATATTTATCCATGTGTGGAGTCATACTATAGCCTATTATCCCAGCTCTGGGAAAGTTTTCAGGTCATTAGGGTGATTTTAAGAAAAATGAAATCACTCAAAGGTTGAGAGAAAAATAAGAGGAAATCGAACATTTCGTAGAAACTGGAAATTTCATTGCTACTCAAGAGAGATATTTTCCCTTTTGAATCCCTAATGGGTCCCTTGTGTCCAGGGATGAATGTTACCAGGATGGGGAATGCTAACACCACCAATCCCAGCAGTTAATCCTCAAAATTGGCTCTTCCTGTTTGTGCTCCAAGTGTTCAGTCCTTGACCTTTTTGTACAAAGCAAATAGGAGCCATTATTTTCAAATTTATCAGTGTTGCCATAGTTACTAAACTGTGTATGTGCCAGCTAATATTTTAAAGATATGAATAACAAATATATATTGCATGTTTTGCAGAGTTTGCCACTATCATGACAATAAATTCACATGCCATAGCGAATAGTCATGCTGCAGGCTGTAGATAGGAATGATTTAAATTCATGGGTATTTTATCCTTTTTGGGTAGGGAACAGCACTGGAAGGGGTAAAACAGAACTTTGTAGGTGTTTTTTTGCAATCAAGGCTGAGGGATGAACATCTCCAGGAAGTGGTTCACAGAAGCTGAACTGCTGACTGGGGAGAGAGGGACAAGGGGATTATCCTCCTAAATTAACTGTGACAGCAGAGTAAAATTAGGTGTTCCAATAGTCCCTACACCCAAGAGTTACACATGTGGATACAGGGATTGGAAACCTCAGAAAACTGCTGGAGAAACCCAAGTGGACACTGAGAGTACCCTGGAGACCCTTTGAGAAACCTGGGTGGACAGAAGAAAAAAGGGATTTTCCATGTGGCGAAAATGCAGAGCTTTTAAAACATTTCAAGCAGCTGGGAAGGTGGGGACTTGCCTGTTCTTCTCAGCTGTGTCCTGCCTCCTATTTCATAGTAGCTGCCCCTTTTTCGTGGCCTCCCTCTGTAAATATATATATTTGTGGATATATCTCTGCATCATAGATTTACCCCTTAACATACACATGAGAAAATAAACAAACAAACATCTGTCTCTGCTGGCTCAGACCATCACATTGTACCTGCCATTTCTTGATGGAATTCTTTAGAAATTGAACTTTTTTTTCCCAGGCTGCTTTTTCCATACCCCACACCACACGTTATATGTTACAATTTTGGTTCAAATGAGATGTTTTAATTCTTCACAACTCTGTGATTTCCTCCCAACTTTCTGTCACAGCCATCTCCACTTCTCCCAGGTATTCCTCACACTCCAGCTGCTCTCTGGGTGTTAAAGCATTGCTGATTTCTTTGTAATGTTGGCAAGGAGAACTCCATAGACTCTGACTCCATCATTTTCCAATAGTTCAACAGAGGAGTATTTATTGTTGATTTTCTATAGCAGCACTTATGACTTGTGCAAGCTCTGTGGAGCAAAGTGTGTGTTGGTTCTTCAGCAGCTGAGGCACGTTAAGATAAAATTTGATCCTGTTGATGGCTGGAGCTGTTCCTTTCCCACAAAATGTATTTTGGGACTGGGTGAACTAAGAGATAACAACTTTGATTGCCAAAAAATCACAATCATTGTGTGTGCAATTTAATTGTATATTATATATGCATTTTTGTGTTTCTCTATGATTTGGGTGATTTTTTAAAACTGTATTTAAACTAAAGGAAAATGGCTGTTTTAGGAATTGAAATTACATCAGAGTGCAGTTTTGGATGTTGTAGAGGTAATGGGAAGGCTGACAGAAATTCCATGTTCCATTTCCATGCCATACACCCAATCCATTCTGTAGAACATGGGAAACAACTTTCAGGGAAGGATAAGCAGTCCCTGAAAACTGAATTTCTCCTGGCACAGAGGCCCTGCAGCTGCCACCACCACCAGCATCCCTTGCCAGGTGATGTGGGGAGGACTGGAGGTGTGCTTCATCGTGGCCATGGTGGTCAAGAGCAGAGGGGCAGTGTATCCCAAAATTGCCTTCCAGCTTTCAGAGGTACCATAACCAGATCAGAGCAGCAGAGAAATTGTTTATTTCATTTATAAACAGAGGAAAAACACTCAGAGCTCTCCCAGTTAGAGCAAAATCACTCCAGCCCCGCATAGCCCAGTCCAGAGCGGTCTATATGGAAAAGGCTGGACAAAGAAAAGCTGGAAGAGAATCTCAGTGAAAAAAAAAAGGGATTTGAAGATACTTTTAAAACTTGCCACATCATGATTTCAGAATTTACACTTTATTGATCAGCAGTCAGGAATTTGTTTGTTCATTCCTCCCACATCTCGCAGAGCTTCTGCCCAGATGATCATTAAATTGGTGTTTAATGGAATTAAAACCAAACCAATGCCTCCACACTGAGCTCCTCATGTTTGGTTGTTCACCCAGAGCGTCAATAATCCAAGCAGATCAAGGACAGCCATCATCATGAAATAAGGGCAGGGGGACATGCTTCAGAAGGAGATTTAATTTTGGTGCTGAATTATTGAAGTGGATTTAAGTTAAAATTTGAAGACATGGGATCTGATTACACTTACACATTTCAATGTAACTCTTCTAGTTCTCAGATATTTTTTTGCTCTTTGGCTTTGGAAAAAACTGCAAGAAGCTGGGACTAATCATAATTGACTTCAGGATCTTCAGTGATGACAATTATAGCTGAGGTTGCCACACCGAGTTCCTCTTACAGACTTATCATGAAGATGCAGATCACCTAATGCACATTTGCCATCTACATTTCCATGAGGTGAACTCTGCTTTCCAAGCTCCTTCTGCTCTCTGCTCACAGAGAGGGGATCCAAGTAATAATCTCACAGGAGTTGTCACATCAATATCCCGTGAAACCTTGCAGACCTTTCTGTTTGGTCAGATGAACCTTTTCCTGTAGCTTTAATTTATAGCTTACCAGGTGAGTTTAATAAATATAACCACAATTAATTGATCATTTTGTCCACTTTCTTTTTTTCCTATCATGCCACACTTTTCTCTTAGCTGTTTATTCTTTTATACTAATTTAAAAGTCACAGACATTTCCCTTTCAGTTGTTCCTTCTGGTATTTTGCCCTCAGGAAATGAACAAAGTGAAGTGTATAAAGTATTTTACCATAAATGTTGCATGAATTACCATCTTCTAGAGGAACCATCAAGGTTCGTCTCATTTCTGTGCAACTGACTCTTGAGAATTTTATAATTATGTTTACATTTATATTTATATTTATATACTTCTCCTTATCCTTATTCTTATTTGTATTCTTATTTATATTCTTATTTATATTATTTTTATTTTAAATTTTATTTTTTATTTACTATTTTTATTTTTATTTTTGGTTGGGTTTTATTTATTTATTTATTTATTTATATTGCGAAGAATGAGAAAAAAATTCTGCACCTTGCTGTAGTGATGATAAAATCCTGATCCTGCTCCTGGTTACACCTGTATTTAACTGCACAGATCTGTGCAGTCCAACAGCCAACAGCCTGGGTTATGTGTTGTGCCTCTATTCCCCCTTATAGCACACAGAACACAACCAAAGCCTTCCCATGTTTAAATTGGCAAGTGTTTCTCATTACTATCAAGAATAAAATAGAGTGTTCTATGCTGGATGAACACAAGCACGGTTTCTGAGCATCCCACAAGTGACTCAGGACGGGGCTGCAGGATGCTCAGGAAACCAGAAGAGTTGAACAGGCTTCAAATTTCTCCCAAAGCAGATGGTAAAAACAGCAATAATGTGCATTTCTAATGAAATAAAGATATATGAGGTACAAACTGTGTGCCCCAACTTATTTATTTAAAATATTGGAAACATGTGTCACCTCTACACTGTTCTGCCCTTGTCCCAAGGAGGGGGTCAGAGGGTTTTAGAGGGAATTTCCAGTTTCAGAGGGAATTTCCAGTTTCAGAGGGAGCCCCAACAACACCTTTTTCCCTGTAGATCTAATTTCCCTCAAATTCAGGTGTCTGTGGTTCAGAGAAAATAATCTCATGCAGTTTTCCCAGTCATTGGAGAGACACAGATCTCTTAAAATGTGAGTCATCTGCCTTGTTCTGCTTTAGGATGAGAGGATTTTAATCCAGGACTCCTGAATATTCTACATAAAATTGAGGAAAGATAAATTAATGTTACAGTAAAGAGCTCAGGTGTAGCTCAGGCAGGCAGGAGGTTCCTCCTACACACAGAATCCTCCCTCCGAGAGATAATTCAGTTTTCTCTTCCCACTTTCTACTTCTTCCCTGTGCTGGAGCGGGAGAAAAATGAGAGGTGTGGGAATGGTGGTACATAAAGGCAGCGTGCTGCTTTTAAATAACTACACAGATAATGTAAGTGCATGGAGTAACACATCCTCTTGGCTGAGAAGAGATGATTGCAGCATTAAAATTTAATTAAATGCAACTGCTCGTAGTAAAGAGAGGGTCCATGACAGATCTGCTGTAACACAGATCCTGTTCCTCCCTCTCGAAGTGCACAACAGCTCCAGTAAACTGAGACAAGCAGTGATTTTTTAATATATATATATTTTATATATTCTTTTCATGCTCTTTGTGTTGAATATTGATTCCAGGCAGAACCATTTTACTGCTTGTTTCTAACTGTTGGCAATTGAAGTAGCTTGATAAGGATGAAAGCTGGGAAAACCACGGTTTATTCAATTTTGCTTGCTTGCTCACCTACAAAAGATGCTTAGCCTGGAAAGACTTGCAAGAGGACAGTGATAATAATATTATACCCTTAAATACTCATTTTATCAGGAGGTTTACATCAAATGTAGGGGTGAGATGAATTTTAATGTTCATCCTCTGGACTATCAGCTAGAAATGCTCTCTCCTGCGTTCTTCTGCAATTCTTCACCTACTCCATCACTCTTTAAGTAACAAGCAGCACCTCTGATGTGTTTAAGTTCCCTTGCACTTGTGATGTTGAAGTTCTGCTCTCTGCCCTCTGCTCCCATCACACCACAGAGACCTGAGATATTTTGTGATGGTTTTCATCCAGCTTGTTGCAAATGCTCCAAACTGTGCAGTGCTGAAAGGAGCTGAAAGGTGGAGGGGATGGGTTTACAACAGCTACAGACACTTCAGACCATGGAGGGGTGGGGGCTGTAGCAGTGCTTTCCACACCCAAACAAATGTTTCCAAATAAGGAAAAGGGGTTCCAGTTTCACCCCTGACTTTTAAGAAGTGCCAGAACTTTCTGTGCTTCTCTCTCGTAATTGGCCAGTGTACAAAGGCACCTGTTGGTCTCTGTAGCTGTTTTTTGAAGTATAACTAGTTTCTAGTGAGCAGCAAGCAAAAAGCCCTCCTAAAACATTAAGTATTTAAGGAGGACAGAGATGCTCAGGGCTTTTTGGGGTGTCCTAGTCAGGAGTCAGGGCTTCCCTACTCTGTGTGCAGCTTTGTTATTTTGTTTCTGTATCATTTGTTATTTTCCCATTAAAACCTTTGCCTCAGGTTTGGGTTGCACCCAAGCAGCCCTCTAGCAATATTATTAAGCCACTCTGGGAGGCTGCAGGTCAGCCCTCAGACTTGAGACATCTTCAGAGGCTCATTACACATTGGCCTCATGTAAACTGTATCAGAGGACGTCCCTGTAGCACCCCACAGGGAGCTGTGGGAGCACCTGGTGGCAAAGAACATCTTGAGGAACCTTCAATCAATAGATTGAACATCTTTAGCATTCAAATTTCTCCTTTCCGTCTGGTCACAGAATCCTTAGGGCTGGAATGGGCCTCTGGAGATCACCCAGTCCAAGGCAGGGCCACCCAGAGCAGGTGACACAGGAATGCAGCCAGGTGTGTTTGGAATGTCTGCAGAGAGGGAGACTCCCTGAAATGCCTGGACAGCCTGTATGGACCCTCCAGCTTGAGGACAATGCTCTGCTTACCTCAGGTTGGCTATTTTGGGATGTCTTGGGTTGTAATGCAAAATGTATTCTATTCCCATCTGTTGAAACTGGTTCAAGAGGTGTTTTTCTTCACCTCATAATTCTGGAGGGGAGGGGGCAGGTGTCTTTGTGTTAATGAGCAGCTGTTAAACCAGGTGGGGCAGTGTTCTTTATCTCCTCCAGGACCCATCCTCCCTCCAGGGGATATCTGCTGTTCATGGGCCATCCAGGCTCACTGCATGGCTGATACAATTCCATCATCCCATGGGGAGATGCTCCACCCAGGGGGAGGAGCCCAGCATTCCTACCCGGATAAAACCTGAGAGTCAGAACACCAGGGCAGCCTGTTTGCACTGGATTCCCAGAGGAAGACCAGACCCATCTCAGCACCACTGGACCTTCAGAGGAAAACTCCACCCTTCTACAGGATCATCTCTGCTCCAACAGAACCACATCTGTCACTGCTGGAGGACTTGATTGGACTGCACCAACACCCTGACCAACAGAGTGTCAGGTTGTGTTCTGACTGTCAGTGTTTTCTTTTTTGTTTGTTTGCTTTTTTGTATGACTACATCTTTAATATTCCTAGTAAAGAACTGTTATTCCTATTCCCATATCTTTGCCTGAAAGCCCCTTAATTTCAAAATTATGATAATTCAGAGGAGAGGGTTTACATTCTCCATTCCAAGGGAAGCTCCGGCTTTTCCTTGGCAGACACCTGTCTTTCCAAACTAAGACATGGGTATAACTGGGATCAGGTGAAGAGTAACACCAATGTTACACGTGGACTTGACTTTGCTCTGGTGGGAAAGGATCAGGCTGCTGAAAGGGAAACCTCTGGATGAAATAGAAGGCTGGGGCACCCAGCACCCCAAAATCTCCACAGTGCTTCCTTTATTGTCAGAAGAACCCAGCCAGAGCCTTGGAAAACTTCTTTAGGTGAGACTTATTTTGCCACTGCAAGCTGTAAAGATGAGGATGTGAAATCGAAAACTGGAAGCACTCAACCACTCAAGATAATTTTGACCAGTGTTTAGTCTAAGCAAGAGCCAAGAGTTCATATTTTCCCAACAGACGTAGCATTAAAGGAATAATTGCTGCTTGTACTTAGACCATCCATCCACCCTGGAATACCACAATCTTCCTCTAAAACCCACATTACAATATAAACTGTCTCCAAAGGCAGTGAGAACAGTGATGATGAAGAGAAGCAGTGGTTTATACAAGGACTGGGATTTTAAGCTGCATCAAAAGACCACCTAAGTGCAGGTTTAACTGTAGAGATTCCACTCATCCCATTCCCATTCAGCAAATCCTTTCTGTTCATGTCTCAATAACCACAAAGCCCTACATGGAATAGTTTGGATCCACTTGGGCTTTAGGGATAAGGACCCTTCTGACTGCCCAACAAGGGCATTGCCTATGTGCAAAGATCCTTTTAAATTTCATGGGGATTTCAGTCAGGCCAGGAATGCTAAAAGTAATCCTTGTGTTCCTGTTGTTCTCTGCATAAAGGAAAGAATAAGGGAAATAAGGCAAAAAAGGCACATGGCAGTGCAGCAGTTAAAAAGAAAACCCAATAAACTAATTCTGAGAAGATTGGAATTGAGATCAACTTGTAAAAGTAGTGGAGGGTTATTTTGTTTCTTTTTTTTTTTTTTTACAAGTAGCTTTTAAAATATTTCAGATCTTCTTGGAATCCTGTGGGCTGAGTAACCAATGGATAAGCATATGTTTGGGAAAGTAAAATGATTTTCTGACAACTTTAAGACTTTTAAGAGATGCATTCCTGGAACAATTAAATGATTAAATGAACTTTAAAAATATTTTGTTAGTGAAGGGCATTTATTAGTGCTGCACCTTGTTCTCCAAGGGCTCTAGACACTGAAAATGGGACATTAGTATGATTTTCAGAACAATAATACTTTGTCACTCTCCATTAGTTTGAAAGGATGCTGATCCTTGTGCAGAAGGATTAGCTCCAACAGGATATTAGAGCTTTTTTTCCCCCCACTGGAATTTTTTCCTTTTCTTTCCCCCTGTGTCAGTGCTGCAGGTCTGTCCTGCTCAAGCACTCTGATTCTGATGTTTAAAATCTATAAATCTCCAACTGTGCTCTGTTTTTGTGTATTTAAATCAAAGGGCAGGGTAACCTGAACCAATTTCTCCAATTGTGAACTAAATATTTGGACTTGCCAAGCAGCCACGCTGACCACAGTGTGCCCATATGTAATCCTGCTTTCCCTCAAGTCTGCCTCTGGAATTCTGCCTGTTCCCTGATCCACTTGAGCAAAATTCTGGTCTTTCCTGACTCATCTTTTCATGGCTGAACAGGTTAGGGAGCACTCAGAGAACCAGATCTGCTGAAAGAGCTGGGGGTAAGAAAACCTCTAAAAGTGATGCCTGATTCCACTGCTGATAGAGGGGTCATGGGGACCTAATTCAACTGGGAAAACTGGATGTAGGAAGAAAAAATTATGGGAAAAAAAAAATCATCCATGACATTTACATCACTACTGTCTTTCCAAACACATCTCACATTGTTTTATATATAAATTATTCACGAATATTCCAAAAGGCAGAGTGCATTTCCTTCCTTTACTCCCTTCCAACTCTCCAGCTTCATTCTGGTTTCCACTTTCTTCATCCTTTTAGCCAGAAAGGTCTCCAGAATATTTGTTCACGAGAAAAATGCCAAACAGGGACTGCTGCAGTTCCCAGCATTTTGTGTCTCTTGGCTTATAATTACTTTTAGTGCATTGATTGTAGTCCCTGGAATTGCTGCTGTACATTTACATGACACGGCTTTTATAGCCAACACTTTTTTTTGGCCTTTGTGCAGCCTCTAAAACCAGGAGGTGAGGATTTCACTACACAGATTTTGGATAATTAAATAGGTGATTAAATAGAGAGCAGCCACTCCAGATGTGTTTAGAATGTTTCCACTATTTTTCTTTGTGAAAATATTCCTAGAAAAGTTGCGTTAAAACCTCATTTACTTAAAATAACCCTTACTTTTGCCTCTGCACTCTGCAGCTTATAATTGAGAACTTAATTGGGTATTTATATTAGCCAGCATCAGTCTTGTTAATCACCCAACTCATCCTCATCACCCCATCAGGTTTAATTAGAGTACATCCACCTTTTGTTCTCCCAAAAATCAGAATCTGCACCAGCACTGCCATTTGTCTCAGATGGTTGGTTCTCTTATGAATACTTTAAATTCAGCTGTTTTCTGTAATTTGCAAACTTATTGGGCAATGCAGAGAAGGATGAACTCTTGTAGCAGCTGACCAGTTCCTTATTCCAGAAAATAAATGACGACATTTGGCCAGTGGAGGAGGAAAGCAACACAGACTGAACCTCAATCTACTTCTGATTTGCTGGCACAAAAAAGAGGATTTTTCAGATTTACTGAAGATTCTAAGAAAGATTTTCAGGCTCTTCCTCGTTACTGGTTATTGTCTCTGTCAGGCTGATGGGCTCCAGACATCTCTTCTATCTTATACAGTTAGAAATGGGCAAGATTTTCTTTGGCAGAGAGTAAAATGTCTGGAAAATACATTTGGAGTAGGGGTGACACTCAGACAGTTTTCCTAATTGGCTAAAAGTGAAGGAAGTGGCAAATACTTCTAAAGTCAAATATTAGCTTTGACATTTGAGAGCAAAACAATTCTCTTTGGTTTTAAAGTCTTTATTTATTTAGAAACATATTGTTAATGAAAAAGGGGTTAAATGCTGCCTTTTAAACGTTCCATTTCAAGCCAAGTGTTTCATTCTGGATTAACTCCAGCTGCTATTCCAGGCTTTATTTATATTTTGTTTGTTTCACAACAAAGCATAAAATAAGGCTGTTCCTTCTCTGCTCCGCAGACAAGACAGATTAATGGCCAGGGGAAAAAAAATACTGCAATAATGTGGAGGAGATTTAGGAGCTGGAGCAGTGAACTGGACAAACTGAGAGGTGCCTGACTATTTATAACATCTCCAGTGGGGGTGTTTACTGAAATAGTCACCCTGCTCTGCCTTTGCAGCCAGCAGAGGTCAAATCATTATAAATAATGTGTTCCAGAGGGTTGGATGTCTCTCATAGGATCATTGAACATCTCCCATTTCACCCTCAGTGACTACAAAGGGAAGTGAGAATTCTGAGGCTGGAGAAGGGTTTATTACTCAAATGTGAAGGTGGGATGTTGCTTACAGAATTCCTTCCAGCTCCCAAACATGCAGGGACAAATATAAAGAAGAATGAGCAGCTGGTGAGGAATTTGCAGTGAAATCCCAGTTGGCAGCTGGAGGGTGGTTACTTCTTGTAAGGGTACAGAAATAATGACCAAAATAAGATGCAAATTAATAAACAGGCTGGGAGAGCTGGGAATGTTCATCTGGAGAGGAGAAGACCCAGGGAGAGCTCAGAGCCCCTGCCAGGACCTGAAGGCACTCCAGGAGAGCTGGAGAGGGACTGGAGACAAGGGATGGAGGACAGAACACAGAGAATGGCTTCCACTGCCAGAAGGGAATTCAAGGTTCAAATGCACACCCAAGGAGCAGAATTCAGGTTCCAGTGGACACCCAAGGAACAGAATTCAGGGTTCAAAGGCACTTCCAAGGAGGCAATTCAGGGTTCAAAGGCACTTCCAAGGAGAAGAATTCAGGGTCCAATGGATACCCAAAGAACAGAATTCAGGATTCCAGTGCACATCCAAGGAGCAGAATTCAGGGTTCCAATGGACACCCAAGGAGGCAATTCAGGGTTCCAATGGACATCCAAGGAGCAGAATTCAGGGGAAGAGGTGTGTAAGTGCAGGGCAGCCCTGTTGAGCAGAGCTGATTTTCCACCAGCAGATCAAGGGTTTGAAGAGAGTAGCCAGGAGTGGAAATGGCACAAAGCTGTGTCAGAGGAGTTTTGTGCTGGAGATCAGGAAAAGATTCTGCCAAAAGGCAGGGATGGATGGGATATTGGGAAGGAATTCCTGGCTGGGAGAGTGGGGAGACGCTGGAACAGGGTCCCAGAGAAGCTGTGGCTGCCCCTGGATCCCTGGAAGTGTCCAAGGCCAGGCTGGACGGGGCATGAATCACCCTTGAGTAGTGGAAGGTGTCCCTGCCCATGGCAGGGATAGGAAGAGATGATTTTGAATTCCCCTTCCAACCCAAACCATTCCAGGATCCTGTGAAAATCTGCATTGGGCATTTCACAGTAAGAAGGAGGAAAACTCATTGGAAATTCTAAAGCAGAGCTGAGAAACAGATTTTGCTTTTTAAGTGCTTTGCTGCCTGATTCCCTCAACTGCCTTGAAAAATGTTATGGGAACCTGGCTCCATGAGGTAGAAATGATTCATTCAGGAGAAGACAAATCCCTGCAATTAATGGGGAAATAAATTTTACGAGAAATCTTCCATCTTCTCTTGTGAAAGAGTCTGTAATGGTCAACTGATGGGCTTTTATAACAAGTGCTATAGTTCATGGTGAGTTTGAAGACAAAACTTTGATTCCAAGGGATATAAATGTATTTTCAGGAACAGTTTAAATGCCGGTATTTTATGGGCTAAATACATCAGAATGAGTCACTCTGAAGATATTCGTTTGGGCAGACAGTGACTCAGAAGTATTTGGTATTTTTTAATTTCTCTTGGAAGTTGGCCCTTAAAAATCTCTAGTGTGGAAATGATTAATAATTGATAGCAAGTCCTAATAATTAAATATTAACATCATTCTGTTTCTGAGCATTGTGCACATAATTGGACACTATACATATTTATGTTACAGTTATAAAATGTATTTACTTCCTTTTTTTGCACTCCTTCAATGTATTGCTCAGGAATCTATTTAATATTATATTGACATGAGAAATTAATGCATTTCTTTGCTAAAGTGAATTTCGTACTAGGAATTATTCAAAAGAAAGGAAGCCACTGGTTGAGATTCCAGGTTACCTCTCACATCTACAATATATTTCTTCCCCCATGGCTACAATTCAGAGTTGTCTGGCCCAACCCCAAATTCATCTCCTGCTGAAAACCCACAGAGTTGATGTCACCTCACGTTTAAGAGAACACTCACGTATTTAACCCTAAATCTGTTGTTCTCCTGCTTTTATGTCCCTCTATATGTACAATAATTCCTTTGATTTGCTTTTTTAGACCAAATCTGTGTATACCTATTTTTCAGGTAATGTTATTTCACAAGAAATCCCCTTGGATTTCTACTGGACAATTAATCAAGTTCACCTTGTGCATCCACATTTACAGGAATTACACCAAGAGGTCTGAGTGTTGTATGGGTCAGCAGAGCTTCATTTGTTTCAAGAAGAAACCTTCTTTGATTTGATTTATTCTATTAAATTAACTGGATCACCTTCCCCTAGAGTTCTGTATATTCAAAAGCATTTTTTTACTATTTTTGGCATTCTGAAATGCCTTCCAGAAAAGAAATCTGCAATTTTTTGGAGTGTCAGAATGATTGTTTTCTATTTGGGCATGTTGAATGTCCTTTATCCAGCAACAGTTGAACACCCCCAGCTCTTAAAGCCATTCTCCTGACCTTTCTTCCATTCACAGCAAATAAAAATAAGCTGAAGTGTTTTACCACTGCAGGTGGTGTCTGTAGATAAAAGTGTTATCAGAAAAAAGGAACTATCTGCATGGTTATCTGCATTCTCTTCTTTGAGAATTAAAAAATAAATTTAATCTGAGCAGAAATAAATGCAACACTTTGTCAGAGTGAGATACTGAGTCTCAGAATTCTCCAAACCTCATAAATTACAGACACACATCAGCAATTTTGTTCTCAAACCCAAAGACTCAGATATGTCAAAGTTAAGCATTTATTCAGATCTGGTTTTTAAAAATTCCCCATGTAATCAATAGAGCATTACTAATATTTTCAGACAGAAATTTAACATTCACAACTGCCAAAAAATCACCTTTTGGAGATGCCTCCCTCTCTTATCTTTGCAGAAAACCTAACATGGATAATTTTTATCAACCATCTGGCTTTTACACTGCTTTCTTCTCTTGGGCTCATAAATTCATACAAAACTTGTTGCAAATCTGAAGTTCAGACATTTCCAGTGTCCCATAATAGATTCTAATAATTCTCTAGACCTCCTGGCATGCTGTGTTGTCACCGACCATCCACAGTTTATACAGTAGCTATTAAAAACTTCAACAGTTTATAAAATACTGAACAATTGTTACTGGATGGTTTAGCTATTATTTTACTTGGAAGTTTATTCTGACAGACAAACTCTTAGATAATTAAACTTTAAAATGAGAGAATGGTTATTAAGACTGCTCAGTCACTTAAATGAATTATTGCATGTGGATTTGTTTCTCTTTGAGATTTATGCCTCCACTTGAAATTTTATGACTGTGGAAATTATGTTGCAGCTACTTTTGTGTCAACTGGCCAAAGAGAAGAGAAATTGGTGAGATTTCCTTTTTTGTGTTATCAAAAGGACTAAATCAAGACATTTCAGTGGCTTTCTCCAGTTTCTCCTGTGGTGACTCCACAAGGCAGAGAGGAATGAATGAATGAATGAATGAGTGAATAAATGAATGAATGAATGAATGAATGAAAACTCAATGAAAACTCCTGAGTGAAATCTCCGCTGCTTAAATGGCCACATAGGAGGGTAAATAGAGGACAAATTAAAATGTTCTGGGAGAAAGGGATTGCCTGAGAAATCCAAAAGACAACAGATACCTCCTTAAGGGACACTGGGTGGGATTATTTGAATTATATGAAAATATTGAAAAATTATGTTCAATTATTATTGAAAATAATTTTTCAATGTTTCCACTGCAAGACAGCCTGAGGTTAAAGAGAGACTGGACCCTGAGTGATCCACCACAAAGTCATTGATCTCCATGTCCAGCCCTTCTTTTCCTACATGCACTGAAGTCAATAGGATGGATTTTTGTGCCTGGGCTAGATCTGCAGTACAGATCCTGAAATCATGTTTTTATGTTGCTCCCTGGCTTCAGAGTAGATCTGTGGTTTCTCAGAAAAATACATTTCCAGGAACGCTTTTTAGTTCTCTGCCACAATCTACCTTCTTGGGCAGGAGCTGGGAAAGTAGATTATCTTCCTGCAGAATCTAATATTTACTATTTTAGCTTAGATATTTCTGATTGTTGCCTTGTGTTGCACACTTATCATGATACTCAGACCTGACCATGCAATCACCTTTGGCTGTTTCAGTTTGTTTGGTCTCCAGGACAGGAATTGCAATTGTAATTCTTGGATTTGGATGAGAGTTCAAATGCTAGAACCACTTATTTAAGATGTAATTGCTGGTGATTTAGTATTTTTAACCAAGAAACTCTGAGAGTATAGTTAAAACTGTGACATATTCTGATCACATAAATGGGACAAAAGTTCATTTAAAATACTTACAAATATTTTAACATGGCCAGCACACTGCTGACACACAGATAATATCTCTCCTGAGAGATCAAGGTGCGGCAGCAGGTTAAAAAAAAAAAAAAAAAAAAAACCAAAAAAAAAAAAAAAAAAAAAAAAAAAAAAAAAAAAAAAAAAACCAAAAAAAACAAGAAAGGTGAAAAAATAGTTCAATCTGAGTGGCGCAGCCTTGGATGGGTGGTCATCCCACCCCATCCAAGATCAACATCATAAATAAAGCCTCTGGAAGTGATTAAATGATGGGATAAAGAAGAAATAATGTGGTTTTGAGCAACCTCCCATCCCACCTATGCCTGAATCAAGGATAATTAGCACAGGTCCTAAGACAAGCATGACCAGGCTGAAGAGCAGGAATGCACGAACAACCATTCCCAACAGGAGGAGCATGGGCAAAGGGGTTGGAAGCACATTGACAGCACCATTGCTGTGTTACTTAGGGAATGTGATGCCTTCAGTTTTATTTCCTGTATTTCAGGCTCTGTGCTGCTCAGGGCTGCAGCTCTGAGCTCACAGTCAGGTCACTCAGCTCTCTGCACACAGCACGGACACAAAACAAATCCTTGTCCTGCTGCACACCAAGGACAACTGGCACAAGTTTTCAGGCCCCAAAGCACAAACAACGGGGGCTGCAGGGAGAGAACAAGAAGGGTGGGACTGCATCAGCTGGAGCTGGGATTGGACAATGAAACCCCAATGTGCAAATGGACCCAAACTGATCAAAGTGTGAGACCTGGTGACTGTTTGTCCATTTTGTGTCCATTTTGTGTCCATTTTGTGTCCATTTTGTGTCCGTTTTGGGTCCACCTTGGGTGTAGCCCTGGCCAGGCTCTTGTCCTGCCCAAGGTGGATCCTTAAAGGCCTTTCAATAAATATCTTTATTATCTTAGTTCTGTCCAGTCTCTGTTTAAGTCAGCCTTCCCAAGGCATCAAATGGAGCAATCATACCTGAGCCAGGGCCTGCAGAACTTCCCCATCCTAAGAGAGCTCCTGGGGGTGCTCCAGGCTGCCTCTCTGACAGCCCAGATCTCTGACAAATCTTGGCCAGCACTGGAGCTGTCGGAGGAAAAGCTGGAAGGAGCCTTGGCATTGACTCCTGTGGAGCAGCTGTTAAAGTGCTGTGAGGCAGGAGAGACACAGATGGGAAAGAAGGGTTCATATTCAGGACAGTACTTGAGGCTGGTCTTTAAAGATCAACCAAGACAAGGTGAGGCAAATTCCTTCTTCAGGAATGTGCAAAATAAGCCACGCAAACCATCTGGTAACACCCCATGGAGCTCAGGACCCATGTATCTATTTATGGAAAGAACTGCAGAAGATGCCATATGTGATTGATGTGGGTTTATCCAGACTGAAATTCATCACAGCTACCTAATAATTGTTGGTTTTTTGGTTTTTTTTTTTTTTTTTTTTTTTTTTTTTTTTTTTTAATTCTATGCTCAAGTATTTATGCTGCCCTTATGATCGTTGTGGAAATAGAAGCATTTCCTAAAAGGGAATCATTCCAAGACAGGCAAATGCTGAAAATGCACAGATTGTCGTGGCTGATGCTAAAAACTGGACAGTTTAAGTGAAATATAGAGAATTTCACCTGCATGATTTCATCCTTGCCCATTGCAGACTATTTGCTCTGAGTGTAACTTCTGTGATGAAGATCTCACTTCTTTTTTGCTTTATGACTCCACCAATGCATTTGGTGTTTGTTCTGCTTGTCCTCATGGGTTTTTAAATGAATTTCTCCTCATTTGCTTGCTTTTAGGCTTTCTGTAAGGAAATAATAAATTCTTCCTTACATGGAAATAATTGCTGGGAAAAGTAGAAGAAAATGTCGGCTGCAAAGCCCAGGTTCCAACAGTTTGTGCATCCCCTGAAATGGAAGGAGATAACATTTTGGAAAAGAGACAACATAGCACCTGCAGGCAGGATTCCTTAGCTAGGACCCCACAAAAAAAAAAAAATTAAGTGAAACATCAAAAAAAGAAGGCTTTTAAAGAAATATTTTTATTAACAGTGTGATACACATTGCATTTGTTCAGCTTGGTACCCACAGGGCTCAAGCCAAACATTCATTGGCAACGTGAGCCCAGCTGAGCAAACAGCTTCGTAGCTCTGGTTTTCTTTTCCTTTTTTCCTTTTTTTAAAAAAATTTAATTCAAAGAAGTGACTGTATATGTTTGCATTTGTGCATGTGTGAGAGGCTTTACCCTGCTCTACAGCCTGAGCTTTTCCAGCAGTTTAAACAACTCACAGGAACACTGCTATTTTTAGTTCAGTATTTGGAAATATTTGACCATCTTGAAAATTAACTCTTGGTGGAGCTGAGGAGGAGAATTTTGTTTTTTCAATTTTGCTTTATTATCACAGGTAAGGACAGTCACAGTGTTCATGGTTACAGCTGCCAAAAAAAATATTTTTATAAGCCCATATTTCATAGCTTATAGCTTTGCAAAATTAACAAGTGCAGGCAGAAATGGTCCAGTCCCCATTTCTGCCTCATGATGATTTCTCCTTTTTAAATCAATTTTTAAAAACTAAAAATAAATCCATGTCTGAGAACAACAGTAAAAGAAAAATTGTTGCCTTTCTCACGTTAAAAAAAATTAATGCCTTTCACTTTTTTTTCTCTTGTGCTGCTGGTGGAAAGGATGGTGCTGAAAACTCAGGGGATGAAAGGCAGAAATCACCAACTTTTCTATCAAATGTGGGTTTTTTGTTGCTTCTGAAGAATGGCCTGGTTTGAGAACAACAAAAACCTCTGAAGTATCACCATCTGCACACAGGCAGAAGAAACAACCCCGAAATCTGCTTGGAGGCCTCAGACTCTACAGCAAAGGATCTCAGGACCCTAAATCCAGAGGGACAGGTCAGTGAATGCTCACCCCAACTGATTTAGCACCCAAAGTGTTCCAGACACCGAAGGAGGAGGAGGTAGTTTTCACCTGTTTTTCTGCTTTTTGTGCACTCAAGAAGAGACAAATCTCAGCATTCAGGATTCAAAGGCACATCCAAGGAGCAGAATTCAGGGATCCAATGCACTTCGAAGGAGCAGAATTCAGGTTCAAATGGACACCCAAGGAACAGAATTCAGGGTTCCAATGCATATCCAAGGAGCATAATTCAGGGTTCAAATGGACACCCAAGGAGCAAAATTCAGGTTCAAAGGCATGTCCAAGGAGCAGAATTCAGGTAAAAAGGCACATCCAAGAAGCAGAATTCAAAGTTCCAATGGACACGCAAGGAGCAGAATTAAGGGATCCAATGGACACCCAAGGAGCAGAATTCAGGATTCCAGTGCACATCCAAGGAGCAGAATTCAGGGTTCCAATGGGCACCAAGGAGCAGAATTCAGGGAAAGTGGTGTGTAAGTGCAGGGGCAGCCCTGTTGAGCAGAGCTGATTTTCCACCAGCAGATCAAGGGTCTGAAGAGAGTAGCCAGGAGTGGAAATGGCACAAAGCTGTGCCAGAGGAGTTTTGTGCTGGATATCAGGAAAACGTTCTTCCCCAGAGGGTGCTGGGGCTCTAAACAGGCTCCCCAGGGAATGGGACAACCCCGAGGCTGCCAGAATGGCAGAGGTGCTCAGGCAATGCTCCCAGGCACAGGCTGGGATTTTTGGGGTGTCTTTAGGGCCAGGAGTTGAACTGAATGCCTTGAGGACGAGACCAAGGGTTATGAAAGACACAGAATGAGGTCCTGATCAACCTGGATTTAGGGCACAAGTCTGGACTCCTGCACTGGGTCTGGAAGGAGCAAACATCTTGTGTCACCCATTTAGGACAAAAGAAACCCTCAATATCTTGAGTTCTCCTCTAGATGCACCTGTAAGACCTCTAATTAATGCAATGTCCCTATTGACGCCTTAAGTTTTAGCTTTGATGTTTTTCAGATTCTGTGCTGCCCAGCTGTGTAGTTCTGAGCCTCATATTAAGTGTTAGTAAGTTCTTTTTACCAAGTAGGGACACAAAACAAATCCTTCTCCTGCTGCACACCAAGGACAACTGGCACAAGTTTTCAGGCCCCAAAGCACAAACAACGGGGGCTGCAGGAGAGAACAAGAAGGGTGGGACTGCATCAGCTGGGGCTGGGATTGGACAATGAAACCCCAATGTGCAAATGGACCCAAACTGATCAAAGTGTGAGACCTGGTGACCGTTTGTCCATTTTGTGTCCATTTTGGGTCCTTCTTTGGTGTAGCCCTGGCCAGGCTCTTGTCCTGCCCAAGGTGGGTCCTTAAAGGCCTTTCAATAAATATCTGCTTTATTATCTTAGTTCTGTCCAACCTCTGTCTCAGATCAGCCTTCCAAGGCATCACTATCAGTTGGTTGCCCAAAGTAGAACAATGAGAACATCCTTCAGCTTCCCTCCAGCACTGCCCCGGGTGCTCAGGGCAGGGTGTTGGGCTGTGCTTTTCTACACTGGAATGCTGAGGACAGTCCCCTCTTGTCCTGTTGGTTCTTAACCTTTGAGCAGCAGCACCCTTTTCCAGCACAGGTGTGCTCCCCTTTTCATTGCCAATTCCTGACCTGACCCTGGGTGAGTTCATGGAAGCTGAAAACTTCTTCTGTGTGTCTTCTGGAAGTGAGAACGAGTTTGTTTTGGAAGCAAAACAGGTTTTCCTCTCAGTTTTTGGGCAGGAGTCCATCTAACACTGAGCTACCTGGCAAGAATTTCAGGTGGCAGAGCTCACCTGCTGCAGCTCAAGAGTATTTTACAGCAGATTAAAGAGAAAAGTTTGACTATTGTTCACATCCAGGTTAAAAAAAAAAAAAAAAGTTTGGACTATTCTGGAAAAACTTTTCTTTTTCCACAATTATAATCTTATTATATCTCAAGATGAAAGTTTATGGAAGGGTGATTAAATATGTTATTCGAAACAAAGCATCTGCTTTCCTACTTCTCAAGGTTCTTTGGAGAAGTTCTGCTTATTCTGTTATTGTAGTGATACATATGGATGACAAGTAGTATTTTGATGCTGTTTGATATGCAATTCAAAAGAACATAGTGCCAAAAATGAAAAAAAAAATCAGAAATGCTTAAATTTTTATACACCTTCTCATGTAGGAAAAAATAGGAAGGCCTTGTGGTAATTTGGGACGTTGGATTAAATAATTCAAAGACATTTATTCAGTTTTCTAATACAGCGAAATTTATACTCATTCCATGACTTTTCACAATCTGAAACATCAGGGTTAAGCATAGATTTTTTTTTCCTGGTCTCTTTAGTGAAGAGAAACAGAGGCTCCTCCAGGGGAGCCAGAGTCAGATGTGTCTCTTCTCATTTGATCTCTGGGGGAGTTTCTGTTTTTCCAGGCAGTTTTGCCACCTGCCTTGGGCTGCCAATATAAACTGGGATGAACCTTCCCAGCTGCCACTCCACAGGAAAATTAGATTATTTCAGAGGAAAAATAAAAAAATCATGAAGCCCTAAGGGCATGAAAATGGTTGGAATACAAACTGTAAACCCCTGGACACTCATGGTGTTGCCTTAGGAAGGTTGGCCTGAAACAGAGGCTAGACTGAGCTAGAGAATAAAATTGGTATTTATTAAAAGATCTCCAGGATCTATCCTGGGTGTTACAGGAGCCTGAGCAAGGATGTACCCAGAGTGGGCTGAGAGTGGTTATAAAATGGCTGACCAGTCACAAGATTTTACAATTTTATAAGTTTGGGTCCATTTGCATATTGGGGTCTAATTGTTCAATTACAGCTTCAAGTGGTGAGGTCTCATCTTTCTTGTTCCACCCCTCAGTCCACCGTTGTTTGTGCTTTTGGGCTGAAAATTGTCCTTGGTCTTCCAGCAGAAATGGATTTGTTTTGTCTACCTGCTCCATGACGAGAGCTTAATATGGCACTTTAATGTGAGGCTCAGAACTACAAACCAGAATCTGAAAATATAAAACTAAGGCATCAATGGGATTCAACACCCAAACTGGAACCACGCAAAAAGAGCAGGTTTGTGTAAGATGGAAGTCCAGGTACAGCCAGCAAGGACAGGTGGATTCTCCAGAGGAGGGGAGATCATCTCCCTGTTAGAGAGATTTAAAATGTGTTAGGAATGAATGTGCTTCGTTCCACAGGTCTGCACTGCACAGCTGTTCTGAAGGTGGTAATAAAAACCCAATAAAAATCTAAATTTCTACAAGAACCCAGGACTAATAATTAACCCATTTTGCAGATTCTTGTCTGTTTCCCTATAGGGATTGTGCCTTGACAGCAACGCCAAGAAGCAAAACTTTACATTAAAATTACCTTCTAATTGTCAATAATTAATCAAACTAACAACTATTGTTCCAGGCTCCACTGGATAAATAATAAGTCCCTATTGGCCTCATTTCTCCTCTTTAAAATGGAAATAGAAAAGTTGGTTTTGGCAGTATATTTTGCATCTAATTTCTACGAATGGTCAGTTTTCAGGGAGCAGAACAGGATATGGCACCTGACAGGAAAGTTTTCAAACTGCAGCTGCAGTAAACATAAAGAAACAGGACTAATAATGTTATTTTTAGAGGTGGTAGCCCTGCAAATCTGGATTGCACATCTCCAGATGGGGCAGATTTACCCTATTTCCCTCACTGATTTCTTAAACCTTGTGCCAGGAATGCAAATAATAATTTGCTTTATGAGTTAGCATAAATAACACACTAATAATGTATGTTAAATAAATTTGACATAGAGGGTTCTTTACCAACACCCACGTTTAAGACCCTTGGAAGGAAATTTGTGACTTAAATACATCTGGTTTCATAATTACCCCACACCCCAGAAATCAGAGCTATCTGCTTACACCTCTTAGATATTTTATATATATTTGTCCAGTTTAATCAGGTGATTTTCTGGTTTCTAGGCCAAATGCATGCAGAGACTCTCATCTTTGAAACTAAAGAATAAAACCACTAAGAAGAGCACTAAAACCAACAATTCCAAGCACAAACTGCCTGTTGGGAGTGGCTCCTGCATCACTGGAAGTTCTGAACCATGCCCAGGGGGTGTTTTGGGGGTGTTGCTGGAGTCGGCTGGCCCAGAGGGGCTGCTCCTCACACGGGGGAAAATCTTCAAACTTTACAAATAAACCAATAAATTCACACCCGCAATATTCCTTGCCTCAGTTGAAGTCACTAATGCAGAAATAACTCAATGAGAAGACGTTTCTTGCAACAGAATAACCAAAGTTCTGTCAATGAATACATGCACAAGTATTGCAGCTTCTGGGTGTTTTGATGCATGAATAAATCATTTGGAATTTTTTTTTTTAATCAGAAAAAACAAAATCTTCTAAAAATGAAGATAAATTTAATGACAAATGCTTTTCATTCTGGTTTAAACACCCGAGTGTTGAGCCTTAGCAGCTGAGGAAGAGCAGAATTCCCAGCAGCACCAGCCTGCTGCTGGATTTTATTCCAAGCAAAGGAAAAAGTGCAAAGCTTGCACTTCCCAATGTTTGAAAGATCACCCAACACATAAACTTAGAGGCAGAAATAGAAAGGAAGGAGTAAAACTGAGGATTCCTGCACTGCTTGCCATATTTCAAACAGGCTCAGGTTACTCTTTCCAAGTATAAACTCCAGCCCTAAGTGAGGGAGTGCTCTCTGCTCTGGATCAAACCTGAGAGTTGTGATGATCTTTTTGGGGTTTAACATCAACAAATCCTTTAAATAAATGTGCATTTCCATGCAGAGCTCTCTGCTCCCCTCTGTGTAAACGATGATGCTCAGAGGTGTAGCCATGGAATGGCCATTCCAGGCACTGAATTGCCTCTGGACATGTTTAAAATCATAAAATTAAACATAATACACTGCAGTACTACTTTTTTTTTTTTTTTTTTCCTCTTGAAGTCACTCTGTTTTTCCTCTGACCATAATTCCTCTGTTATTTTGGGTTCAAAGAACCATCTCTTGTCTCATTTTGAGAGCTGAACCATCCTAAATGTATCTTGGTGCTGCAGAAAATCTCCAGAGGAAGGCAAAGGCTCGAGGAGCAGAGCAGTGCCTGAGCTGGAAGGGGAGATTCATCTCACCCAACCTTTACATAGCTAAACCAGAACTGAGAAATCTCAAAAAAAACTCTCAGAAATTGTCTGAATTCAGAGAGTTCATTTTAAAACTGCTAAAATGAGAAAGAGGGAGAAGAAGGAAAGGAAAGAACTGGTCTGTAGCTGGTCTCTAAATAAAGTGCTTCTTCCCTTTTGCCTGGCTTTATTTTTTATTCTTAATGTTTCCATTTTCCAAAATATTTCAAAAACTTTAATTTTTTTTCTGTTCTGATCCTAACTCATGACTCTGACAAATGGGGAAGAAGCACAATCATTCTAATTGACAAGATTTTTTTTTTCCCAAAGTGTCACTGCTAGGAATTTACTCCTGCCTTGCCACCTCTTTTTGTGGTGGCACTTTCCATATAAAGTCACTCAAAACATTTTTATGGCTAGAAATGTTCATAATCTTTTTCTTTGTCTTTTACTAAAAATCATTTCCATGTTGTAAATATAGTTACACACACCTCCTGAGATTCTGTTGTGTTTTGTTTATGATACCATGGAAATTCCTCAGATGAACATACTTAGCACAAAATACTTCCCTTCTTTTGCCCTTTCTTCAATACTCCATCTGCCCACCATTTGAATACAAGCTGCTTTTAGACATGAACCCCTCTTCAACAGGTTTCTTTGAATTCCAAACACTATCCAGGGAGATGATGGAGTCTTTAATAGGATCACAAAGGCTGTGAGGGAAAAAGAAGAGAGTAAATCCACCTTGCCAGGTGTCTTGGAAGTAAATACAAGAGATTATTTTTATTTCTTAGTAAAGAGTCATCATCAGGAATATCTAGAATTGTTGAAGATGTTTTTGTGTTGATTTTATTTACATGAGATTCTAACCTTAGGAGGGATGGGAAGGAAGGAAGGAAGGAAGGAAGGAAGGAAGGAAGGAAGGAAGGAAGGAAGGAAGGAAGGAAGGAAGGAAGGAAGGAAGGAAGGAAGGAAGGAAGGAAGGAAGGAAGGAAGGAAGGAAGGAAGGAGAAACACAGGACCTTGTAGAATTCATTGAAAATCCTGGAGTTGAGTAAACTTGCAACTCGATGCTGACCCATTGTATAATTTTTTATATAATTTAATATATTTTTTATATAATTGTATAATTTTTCCTGAGTTTTCCTGAAGCCTAAGGAAGCTGTTCAAACCCAAATGCTTCAAGGTATATCACAGACAACAAAAAAAGAGAAATCTCCAAGGCAAACTCAAGTATTCCATTGTTATTTTCAGATTTGAGAGTGGCTGTGGCCCAAAGGTTACAGTCAAGAGATGTTGATGGAATAAAAGCACCAGATGTGGCACTGCTGTGATATTTTATTGTCTGTAATTTAGCAAAGGGGGTGGGGAACAAAGGCAGGCGTGATATCTGTGCTTTGCCTCCAGTGGAAACGTGAGGCTGTCCCCCAAAGGGAGAAACTAATAGGCTTAATTAAGATATAATTGAGCCTTTTTATGAATTTGCAAGAAATAATCTTTCCCTACTTCCCCCCAGAAGAGTCAGGGCCCACAAGCAGCTGATGCTGTCATTAGTGGTGCTGAGAGGCAGCTGCTTTCTCAGGGTGGCATTTTTATTGCATTTTTCATGCTATTAAGCACACAAAGGGCTGTGTAGTTTAAATGATTAAGAAATGATATTTAGGAGTTAGCACATTTATTTTTAAAATAGAAGTGAGATTTTTCTATGCTAACTTGTCAGCAGCCTTTCCCACCTTGATACACCACAGGAAAGCATTCTTACCCTGTAGTAGCTTCTAATTACATTTCTTTTGAGTCTGAAACTCCTCAAATCATGCTTGTGATTAACCATGTCAGGCCTGTCAAAATACATGAAGGTTGGATGGGATTAAATCCAAATAGGCATTGCACAGAAGAAAGTGTCACTGCTAGGAATTTGTTCTTGCCTTGCTACCTCTTTTTGTGGTGGCAGTCTCCGTATAAAGTTCACTCAAAACATTTCTATGGCCAGCAATGTTCATAATTTTTTTTTTTTACTTAAAATCATTTCCATGTTGTAAATATAGTTATACACACCTCCTGAGATTCTGTTGTGTTTTGTTTATGGTGCCATTGAAATTCCTCTGAAAATAAAATGAAAATATAAATCCTGTTAAGAAAGGGATTGGATACTGAGAATTCCAGAAGGTGCAAGGAATGTTCATCCTAGGTGTGAAGCAGAGAGGTAGAAAAGACTCATTGAATTCTCCATTTCAACTCTCAAGGAATTATAGAGTAATGCAAAGATGGGGGAATAGGGTTGTTCAATTCAAAGGTTAAAAAAGAATAACAAAACGAACATGCCTTATAAAAAGCAGGTTAATCAAGCAAGATATTTTCCAGATTGAGAAACCTCATATGGGTCTGCAGAAAAAGAGCCATTGAAGGAATTCAGATATTTTAATGCAAGTGTCTGTAGGTGAGCCTGGTCTGTAACCCCCCACTGCAGATGGTGGAGGTCTAAATGGTGTTATCAGCAAGAGATAAAAAATATCAGTTAAGCAAAAACTTAAAATTTAAGTTAATTTCTCTCATTGACTATCCCGCCTTGATGCTCATTGACTGCCAATAGTGGCCACTTGGCCACTGAGCTGAAACAGAGGAACTTATAAAGATCACATCTTTAAGGGACTGAATCTGAGTCCAGGTGACCTTGATTCACTTCAGTGTTGGAACCCTGGGCACTGAGAGTTTTAGAGTTTCTGTGCTGACAGGCACTGACCCCCAGGAAAACATTGCATTGACCTGAGGCCATGGAAGAGGCTTCCAAAATTGAGTGACAGCACTGGGATTGTGGGGTTGCAGTTTGGATAGAAGTGTGTGATATCACAGGGTGGGAAACTGAGAGTTTAAGGGTTTAGAATATAGTAATGTATATATATAAAGCAATATGGAGGTTTTAGAGCATAGGCCAGTCCTTCTTTTTCACCTTCTTCTTCATGGGTCTGGGTGGTATTTTGTAATTGGGTAGAAAAGTCCACATTGCAGGCCATGGGTGTTTGGTTATTGGGTTAAAAGTAAAAAAAAATCAGGTGTCATTTCTTAACTGGACATTTTATCCTTAAAGGATAAAAGGACTTAAGGACTTTTATCCTTAAAAGGCTTCCTAAAGAGAGAGATATGGCTCTTTTTTTTTTTTTTTGTTAGCTTGTAGTGCTGTAGAACTCACGGCTTCTGAGACTGTAATATAGATAAGAATTAATTAATTAATTAATTAATAATTAATTTCTGAAAAAGAAATATACCACCTTGCTCATTTAATACTGACTCTGGCAGAAAAAGAAGATAAAACTCAACATTTCACCTTTCAACCTCACCTTGCTCCCCCTTGCCCACCTGCACTAAAATATCCTGAGGGCAGCCTTGGCTGTGTTTGTGGAAGTCCTTGTCTGGGCCCAAGCTCACCCAGGTTACTCAGGTGTTACCACACTATAGAAATTGCCTAGTTGGATTTTTTCAGAAAACACATTAATTTCCCAGAAATGAAATTCACAAAATGTGGGATTTTTTTTTTTTTATTGAACCCAAATTAAGTAAAAGGAAATGCCTTGCAGAGCTGAGTCCCACTGTAACAAGGAGCAATATGTTGGAAATGGAGAGGCTTGTGGGATCAGAACAGGCTGCCCAAGGAAGTGGTGGAATCACCATCCTTGAGAGTGTTTGAAAAATTGGATGTGGTGATGCCTTGGGAAGGGTGACCAGGAACAGAGCTTGGACAGAGGTTGAGAGTAAAGTAGATATTTATTAAAAGGTCTTTAGGATACACCTTGGGCAGCACAAGAACCTGGCCAGGGCTACACCCAAGGTGGACCCAAAATGGACACAAAATGAACCCAAAATGGTCACAAAATGGACAAAAAATGGTCACAAAATGGACACAAAATGGTCACAAAATGGACACAAAATGGACCCAAAATGGTTACAAAATGGACAAAAAATGGTCACAAAATGGACCCAAAATGGACACAAAATGGACAAACAGTCACCAGGTCTCACACTTTGATCAGTTTGGGTCCATTTGCACATTGGGGTTTCATTGTCCAATCCCAGCTCCAGCTGATGCAGTCCCACCCTTCTTGTTCTCCCCCTCCAGCCCCCGTTGTTTGTGCTTTGGGGCCTGAAAACTTGTGCCAGTTGTCCTTGGTGTGCAGCAGGAGAAGGATTTGTTTTGTGTCCGTGCTGTGTGCAGAGAGCTGAGTGACACTGACTGTGAGCTCAGAGCTGCAGCCCTGGGCAGCACAGAGCCTGAAATTCATGGAAATAAATGCCACTAAAGGCATCAGTGACACTGGGGACATGATTTAGTGGTGACCAGGGTGGTGCTGGGGGAAGGGTTGGACTCGATCTCAGAGGTCTTTTCCAACCTGGACAATTCTGTGATTATTTGCAAGAACTTCTCAGCTGGTTTTTAGCAGTGGATGCTTTATGAATAAAACTGACAAATGAAGTTCCTTCATCTCTTCAGCACTCAGAGAACCTCGAAACAGGGATGGAATGGGGGTAAAGAATGACTTCCCACTTCAGAAGCCTCAAAGACAGAGACTTCTTCATCCCATCTCCTGGGGAAAGCTCAGGCTGGCATCAAAAGCCTTATTTCCACCTCATGGGAAGGGCAGACACCTGCACATTTGTTCTGAACCCTTTTACAGGAACAGCCCAAAAATATCTCCTGATCCCCTCCCAGATTGGAAAGCTGGGAACAATTATCTTTTTTTCATCCATATTCTGTCAGAGCCAACATGCATTTTCCCTGTTTGAGGCTCAAATATTATTCTTTATAAACACCTTGAAGCTCCAGGCTGAAGTCACTTGTGCTAAGTGTTCTATAACCATAAATTATGGCACAGATTTGATCCCAAAGAACAAATTGTCTGAAATTTTGATGTTCCAAGAGAACAAAAACCATGTAAAGAAGTAAGGCCACAGGGGAACTCAATTTTTTTCCTCAAGGTGATTGAAGCAGAGAAAAAGCAAAGCCAGGGACAAAACAGAGGTGTCTCAATCTCTGAGAGAGCTCTACACCTTTATCTAATAAAACGTTAATTATTTTAAACACTTAGGGTCAAATCACATGAGATTTTCACGGCTTTTGTGCATAATTAGTAAGTAAAAAACAATTTTGAATCATCATCATAATTATTGTAATCATTTTAACATTATTATTATCATCATTATAATTATTGTCATAATTATTAAAATCATTATCACTATTACCATTATTTTCTCCTCTAATATCAGAAGAAACAGTCCTCACACCAAAATAGAATAATTATAAAAGCCCAACCATCTCTCTCAGATGTGTCCTGAAGTAAAATAAGATCTGATAAATAATTTCATAATAATGCAAATAAATAACTGTGGAAAAAAAGGCAAATGAAATAACAATTTATGGGTTACACTGTCCCTTTATTTCAGAGACATAATGGAAAATTTTGGAAATCAAGAACAAATTCGTTTGAAAAATGAATTATTTGTATTTCTATGTACTCCCATGAATAGCTGATACCTAATGAGAGAACTGTTTATCAATATAGAGTTATAATAGGTATATAATAATAATATAATAGATATATTGCAAAACTGAATGCACATGAATCTAAAAAATTGAGAAAATAGATAAAAATAAACCTCAAAATTTGAGTTTTTTCTTTTTCTTGCAAAAGTTTTTTTGCCTTTTTTTATAGTTTAGTAGTTTTCATTTTAGAATAAATTATCAAAGCAATTTTTTATATTCCATTTACCTTTTTCCCCTGCTTCCTTTTCACAAACCAGAGGAAAAAAAGAGCTTTTTCAACCACAGATTTACAGCTGTAATTTTAACTCAAAATGTGAAACAACAGGCCGGGTTTGGATTTAGATTTGGATTTGGATTTAGATTTGGATCTGGATTTGGGGTTGGATTTGGATCTGGATTTGGATTTGGATTTGGACCTGGATTTGGATTTGGATTCAGATTTAGATTTGGATTTGGCTGGTGGCACTTTTCAGAAGGCTGTCAGATGCTTTCAATCTAATCATGTCCAACAAGGACACAAAGAGGCATGAAACGGCCTTTGAGGATTTAAAAATAGCACCAATGCTCTGGTTTTCAGTTTCAGTATTTTACTTTCCAATCCACACCATTCTCCAATGTAAACAACACTGCAAAAGCCAAATGATTATAAAACCTTTTACAAGCAGAACTAAAAATGATGGGGATTATGCTCTGTGAGGCTCATTTAAAAATTATTTGAGTTTGCCCCTGCATTTTTCAATACTTACTTGTAATTAGGCTGTGACATATAATCAATCACCAGACCAACCCAGATGGGAGGACATAAAAATTCTGGGGGTTGAGTTATAGCCCCAAAGGCTTTAAACCAATTTGCTTTTTATTGGTGAAAGGGAAAAATCAGGATTTCCTTCGCTGGGTCAGTGAGATACAACGAGCTGATTTGAAGGAAAATATAAGCAGGCACATAAAATCAATCAAGCAGAATAAAGAGCCACCTCTGGCTAAACTTACTCCTCTTCTATCCAGTCCATTTAAAATGGGATAACAGTGATATAATAAGGTTAAAAAAATATGATCATTAGGGCAGGGGAAATATTGACTCTTCTGAAGTGTTCTCTTCCTGGTTGGAAAGAAGGCAATTTAAGAGATAATGTAATTCCCAAAGTTAACTGATGCAGCCCCGAATGCTTGGCAGGGTAATGACAACAAATTTCTGAGCCGTAAAAAATGGATGCACATTTTATTTGTCCTTTCCACTATAAATGGTAAATCAGAAAGTCAGAGTTTATCACAAAATAAAGCCAAAAAAGCAAAGAGAAGCTTAATCAGGCAGACACGCCAAAAGAACCTGGTCTTATTCCTTCCAGGCTGCCCTTGGATTTCTGTAGGAAAAAACATCAAAAATATTTCACATGTGGAACAAAGCAAGATTTAATTCACTGCTGTGACTGCATGGAGCAGCAAAGTCCACATTGCACTTGCTCTCAGTGTCAGATTGATATTTAGGGGGAAAAGTTTTGTGTCATCACATCAGACCACAAAGCTCACGTTAGTCAGAGGCTGGGTGTAAAATTAGTCACTGAGACACCTTTTCCAGCAGGCTGAATGTGACAGGACCAAAGCCATGTGAAAATCTAATGGTTTCCCTTATTTCTATTTCTTTTTCTTTCTTTCTCGTTATGTCTTCTGCAGAAACCTGCATGATGTTAAAAAGAATATGCTTTTTAAAGTTTCTTCATCATCTTTTTTTTTTTTTTTTTTGAAAGGTTCTTTAGCCAGGAAAAAAAATAATTTTCCTCTGGAAATTGATTAACTATTTCAAATAAAATTTGAAATATAGAAAGGCAGCTTGTGAAATGATGGAAATAGATGGACTATATGTGAAAATTTTCTCCAAAAGCCTGTCTGTCAGACTGGTTTGGACACATGTGAAATGTTGGCTTCCCCCTGTGAGCTGGTGTTTGCCTCTCTGTGTCAGTGTTTAGTCTGGTTAGAATATTCCATCTGCCTTCTCTGGATTTTGGCTGAACATTTTAATTGAAAACGTACAGGCTTGAGTTATTTGCTCTGAATCCCCAAAGAGAAAGACAATTTAATCTTGAGGAGCCTCTGTGGAGAGTTGGTATGTCCAGGAAAATTGATAAAACCTAATGAGCAAGAAGTGTCCTGCAGATAATTTGTCGGTTTTATGGATTATATTTTTAATATCTCTGCAAAATGCACAAATAATGGGCTGCTTTATTATGCTCTAATCTGGCAGGCAGTGTTCAAATGGGAAAACTTTTAGTTTTCATTGCTCAGTTCAGCACAAGCAAAAGCAGGAGTAGAAGAGATTTATCTTCTCTTGGGTGTGAAATCAGTCAAGAGTTCAGTTCTTCACCAGCTGGACTTGACATTCTGTAAATATTATGTAAATTTGCAGCTGGAAGACATGAAAATTGAAATTTGTCTCCCAATAAAATACTACATTTCTTTATCTGTTGATTAGTTCCTTAACAATTATTGATTTTTCTAAAATGGATTGTTTCCTGAAAGAAAATTCTGATAATTATTAATCTCCATTGATCAGTGGATTTTTTTTCATTCTTTTTTTTTAAACAAACTATCAATGATTTATTTCTTTGTTTGTGAATTTCATAAGGTCCCAGTGATAATCTCCATTTAATTTCTGCCCTCATTCAAAATGGATCAGACAGGCACCTCCAGGCACTGATTCCTCCTGAGCAATCTATTTGGAAGAAAGTTGAATTATTATGGATTGATCAGAGAGAGCTGCCAGAGGTTTAAGATCAGCTGACAGTGCCCACAGCTCAGATAACCCAGCTACAATCAGGGTTTTCCACAGAAAAATTGTTGCCATCAAGGTTTCAAAGCACTCATTGGCATTTTTAATAACCTCAGAATTTCTCCAAACAGCCGTTTTTGGAACTGAAATTATTTCCACGTGGTATCTGTCTGAAAGAAAGGCAACTTCATTTTTTTTCTCTGCAGAAAAATTCCTTCAAACCCTCTGAAGCTGAGGGTAGATGACAAACAAATACAAGTTTGCTACTCTTACATTAAAAAAAAAAAAAAAAAAAAAGGCAGAGAATCCCCTCCTGGGATTCTGGAGCAGTGACTGGATCTGTGCTTTGTGCCACTCAATTTTTATCATCCAAAAATTGGTCTTTGAGGTGTTTCTGCCAGGAGAAAAGTGCAGCAGCCTGAAGAAGATGTTCCAGCTCACCTGGTGACGTGGCTCACGTCCTCCCCTCTAAATAAAGGAGTGTCCCAAATTTCTTCCCAAATTTATGGTGCCCAGAGTTGTCCGAGGTGATTCTCACCCTCTGGGTGTGAGATTTAAGATCTGGCCTTGCCTGTGCTTGATTAAAATGTGGGCAAAGGAAGGGGCTGAGAGAAGGAACATCAGGCACAAATTTCCTTGGGTGTGAGAGCAATCCACTGGATTCACATTTACTCCCTGCCTGAGAGGGAAACCTCTCGTGCAGCAACAGTAATTTTCTGAAATTTGTGGCTATGAATGAGACACAAATAACACAGAAATGGGAAATTTTATAAGGACTTATGGCTAATAAATACCAGGCTGCTAAAAAAAGATGATAAATAAATACTAATAGATGTAGAATAAGCAAACCCAAAGTAGCAAAAAAGTTGTAGTATGTGAAAAGAAAAGAATTCAAATAAACCAAGCAGTCAAAGATCACCACTGCCTCTGTTGTTTCCTCTCTCTTTTTCTTCTCGGCAAAGAAAGCACTAAATATATTCCTTTCAAAGCCTCAGATTATTTTATGTAGTTTTCAATTTACTCTGTCATCTTGTTAGGAAAGCTGTAATCTTCCTCTAGAAGTTATTTTATCTATATGAGCAAGGAAAATTCATTATTAAATTGGTACAGAGAAAATCACAGGTGTTGCATCCTTGGTTTCTTTGGAAAAAAATCGTAATTCTTACCTAATTTAATCTTGGTTGTTCACACAATCAGCTGCAAATTATTTCTTTGTGAGATTCTAAACTTTGCAGTGGAGTTGCTCTCCACACTCCCAGAATGCTGACATCCTCTGTGCTCTCATAAATCCCCAGAACTTTGCAAAGTCTGAGTATTGCCCAGCCAGCTCACTGATCAGCCCCCCTGTATTTCCTGTAACCTATTATTTGTTTCAAAACTGCCTTTTAATCTTCATTTCCATCCCCCATTAAGCCATTCCATCTCGGGATTGGTGGAACAGAGGTTTTGTTGATCCAGGGAAGGATGCTCTATTTGTCTCTCTCCCCCTCTCCATCTATTTTCCTGGAGCAGATGAATGAACAGGAAAATAAAGAACCCCTGAGAAGGATGTTCAAATAACCAGTTTCCCTGACTGATGCCACCATTTCTCAGTTGCCTTGACTCAGTGCTCACTTTGAAAGGTCTCATATGTCAGCCCTTCCAACTGATGTGCTTAGGGTTCATTAAATGAAACGACTCAGGAAAGGGAAAATGCCAACAGCCCCAAAACTGCATCTCCAGCTCTCATGGTAAATAAAGGGAAGAGTGGGAAATGGGTATTTGGAAATGCTCTGCTTTCCTTCCTTCAGTTTATATTTCTTTCTCTTGTGTTCCCAGATGTGATCCAGACATATCAATACCCTACAGAGAGATCCAGGAAGTTTTTTTTTTTAAATTGTGCAGGTATTTAAATACAGAATTTGCCTCTAAGGGATCAGCAGGGTTATGGACACAAGTGTGAAGGACATGAAATGGAAACTGAGAAAATACGTAGCTAAGTAACAGCATTAGCCTCTGCAGAATCATGAAATATCCTGAGCTGGGAGGAGCATCAAGTCCGGCTCCTAACCCTGCACATCACTATCAATGATTGAGAGAGAGATGGGAAGACTGTTTCAACATCAGAATTCATCTTTACTGTGATTTTCAAATGCTTATATACCATTCTAGGAAGGCTAGTTGTTTATTATTACAATGATCATCATGCCATAAGCTTTAATTTTCATATTTTCAGACTCTGTGCTGCCCAGGGATGTAGTTCTAGGTCTCATATTAAGTGCTGGTGAGCTCCCTTCACAAAGAAGGGAGACAAAACAAATCCTTTTCCTGCTGCACACCAAGGACAACTTTCAGGCCCCAAAGCACAAGCAAGGGTGGCTGAAGAGAGAAAACAAGAAGGTGGGACTGCATCAGCTGGAGCTGGGGTTGGACAATGAAACCCCAATGTGCAAATGGACCAAAACTTATAAAAATGTAGATCTCATGACCTGTCAGCGTCACGAGCGTCAGGTCATTTTGTGACCATTCTTAGTCCACCTTGGGTGTAGCCCTGGTCAGGCTCTTGTCCTGCCCAAGGTGTACCTTAAAGGCCTTTAATAAATCTCTGCTTTATTCTCCAGCTCTGTCCAGTCTCTGTTCCAGCTCAGCCTTCCCAAGGCATCAATCAGATTAAACATCACACAGACAAACTCACACATTTTACAACATCCCTTGCTTGCAGATGTTTGATTCAGTCTTCTTTTCCTGTCACCAATCTCGATCCAATCTTCTTGTAATATTCAAAGCTCTGTTTGTTTTTGCCAAGGCATCTTGGTTATCAAACTGTCTATGCTAATTAAATCCACATCTTACGTCCACACAGGACAACCTCAAAAATCCCACCCTGTGCCTGAGAGTGTTGTCCAAAACCTTCTGGATCTTCACTGGGCTTGGTGAAGTAACCCCTTCCTGGAGTGGGAGGACTGCCCACCTACCCTAACCACCCACCATCCCTCCAGGGGAAGAACCTTTTCCTGATCTCCAACCCAAACCTCCCTTGACACAGCTCCAACCATTCCCTCAGGTCGTGTCACTGGTCACCAGAGAGATCAGATTCTCCACTTCCCCTTGTGAGAAAGCTGCAGACGGAGATTAGGACTTCCCTCAGTTTCCTCGTATCTGGATGACAAGATTTTCCACATTATTGGCCTGGAGACAAACATTTCCACAGATCAGGTGTGGCACACGTGGCTTACACCTCTTGTACAGCTGTGACTGTGTGTGTGTGGCTGGGAACCCACCCAGAGCGGGGCTGCTCCTGGCTCTGGTGGCATCACCTGGCCCTGAAGGTCTGTCTTGGATTGCAATGCAGGACGTATTCTATTCCCAGCTGTTGAAACCAGTTGAAGAGTTTTTTGGTTTTTTGGGTTTTTTTTTTTTATCTCACACCTCTGGATAGGAGGGGGTGGGTGTCTTTCTGTTAATGGGCAGCTGTTAAAACCAGGTGGGGCATTGTTCTTTATCTCTTCCAG
Source organism: Acrocephalus arundinaceus (assembly GCA_021534815.1). Classification (NCBI taxonomy): domain Eukaryota; kingdom Metazoa; phylum Chordata; class Aves; order Passeriformes; family Sylviidae; genus Acrocephalus; species Acrocephalus arundinaceus. Next base: position 49,580,217 of record JAJEOU010000373.1, read on the forward strand.
GACCCATCCTCCCTCCAGGGGATATCTGCTGTTCATGGGCCATCCAGGCTCACTGCATGGCTGATACAATTCCATCATCCCATGGGGAGATGCTCCGCCCAGGGGGAGGAGCCAAGCATTCCTACCTGGATAAAACCTGACATTCAGAACACCAGCCAGCTGTTTTTTTTTCCACTGGATTTCTCAGAGGAAGACCAGACCCATCTTGCCATCACTGGACCCTTCTCCAGGATCATCTCTGCTCCTACAGAACCGCATCTGTTACTTCAGGAGGACTTGATTGGACTGCTGCCAACACCCTGACCAACAGGGTGTCAGGTTGTGTTCTGACTCTGTCAGAGTTTCTAGAATTTTTGTTTGTTTTGGTTTTTTGTACTACTGCATTTGTATTTTAATATTCCTAGTAAAGAACTGTTATTCCTATTCCATATCTTTGCCTGAAAGACCCTAATTGCAAAACTATAATAATTTGAAGAGAGAAGGTTTACATTCTCCATTCCAAGGGAAGCTCCAGCTTTCCCTGGTGGACACCTGTCTTCCCAAACCAAGACAAGGTCAGCTCACATTTTCCAGGTGAACACACATTTCCCAGGTGAGAGCTCGAGAAGATCCATTGAGTCTTTCCAATTTATTCTTCTCCTCTTGCTGGTTGCTGTTCCCTTTTGGAGGAAAGCCACTGGCCTGGAATGAGCTGTAGGACTGATTTCTCCATGGAACGTGAATCCTGCCCCACAGGAAATGGAAGCACTCTGTCTTACAACGTGCCACATACTTGGATACCAGAGGCACCAGGGCAAGTGTCCCCAGAAAGAAATAGCTACAAATATCTTATTATTTTCCATGAGTGATGCCACATTTCAAGCTGTACAGCTGTAGAGAACACATCAGAGTTGTAATAAAACAATATTTCTTTTCTAGTCCCTCAGGATAAAATCTGATTGAATCACATTTGTCTGAAGCAAAAAGAGAAAAGACTTCAATAGTGGATGAATCATGGACAAATCTGTAAACCAGACCAGATAAATTGAACATTAAACTTCAAATTTAGGCATTGATGTTTAAAGCCTTGCACTTTTTTACTTACCCCCAAGACTGGAACTCCAATGAATTTGGGGACATGAGCAGTTCTCTCTCTTTCATCCCTCACTCTTTCCTCCATCTCCATTTCTCTCCCTCAAGCTCTCCAGCTCCAAATCCTTGCTGTACATAATCAGAGATTTTACTGAGTTAGAAATACTGAGACAGAATCTAACATGTTTAAAAAAAAAGAAAAAAAAAGCAGCATCAGGAAATATTTTTTTATTTTCTTTTTTTATTTTCCATAGGAGTTAAAATTCTCTTTAGATCTTTGTTTATAACCATCTGTGTCAAACAGCAAATAATAAGGCAGAAAGTGGAAAACCAAAAGATATTCTTGTTTGTTGTTTGACATGGTTTTAGACTTTTAGGAGAGGCACAAAATAATCTATTAGGGTTTATTTCTCAAATAGAAACAGAGACAGGTGATACAAGCTCAGACCTCTGAAGTGATGTACAGTGAGAAATTTGATAAATCTGAAGAAGTAAAAAAAAATGGATGGTTTGGGTTTGGGTTTGTTTGGGTTTTGGGGTGCTTTTTTGGTTTTGTTTTGGAGTTTTTTTGGGGTTTGTTTTGGGGTCTTTGGTGGTGGTGGTGGTTTTTTATTTGTTTTGGTTTTGTTGTATTTTGTTTGGTTGGGTGTTTGTTTTGTTTGTTTTGTTTTTGTTGTATTTTGTTTGTTTTTTGTTTGGGGTTTTTGTTTTTGATTTTGTTTTTGTTTTGTTTTTAAATTAGAGTTAGTTAATCTCATGTCCTACAAACAAGTGTATGGAATTTCTGGTCAATTCTGTATTAAGGCAACTTTTGTGGTTGGGATTTGATTTCTGCCACTCCTGTGGACTCCAGAACACCTCATTTGTGCAGTATTTTCTCATATTTCTTTCTAGTTATAAAAACCCCTGAACTTGGGTGTCTTCCCCCTCACAACTGTAGCTCCATCGTCTCGCCCCTAACACGATCATTGCCTGGAAAATATTTTTTCTAATAATTCCACTGGGCTTGGTGGTCCACCAATTCTATTTGGTTTGGTTTTGATAGTGGAGCACTTACAGGGATGTCTTTTGTGAGAAACTCCCAGAAGATTCCTCCATGTCCAATGGAGCCAATTCCAGCCAGATCCAGGCTGGACCCAACATCTTTGGGATAACAGAGTTAAGGAGGGGAAAGGATTTGCTGTGCAAGAGCAATCACAGCCAGAGAAAAGAGGAGTGAGGATATGTGAGAGTTCAGAACAGCCCTGCAGGCACCAAGGTCAGCAAGAAGGAGGGGCAGGAGCTGTGTCAGGAGCTGGGACAAAGTTTTGCCTCTGGGGCAGCCCATGGAGAGGCAGCTGTGCCCTGCAGCCCATGGCGGAGCAGAAATAAACTTGCAGCAGTGGAGAAGCCCATGTTGGAGCAAGAGGATGCCCAAAATAAGGTTGTGACCCCATGCTGGAGCAGGTCCTGGCAGGAGCCAGGGCTATGAGGAGAGAGGAGCCCATGCTGGAGCGGGTTTATGGCAGGGTTTGTGATCCCATAGGGGACCCACACTGGAGCAGCCAGTCCCTGAAGGACTGACCCCATGGGAGGGGCCCGTGTGGAGGAATTTGGGAAGAGCTGCAGGCCAGGGTGAGGAGCCACCTGTGAGAAGTGCCTGAAGGATTCTTCCATGGGAGGGACCCCACACTGGAGCAGGAGGAAGAGGCAGCAGAGACAAACTGTGATGAGCTGACCACAAGTCCCCATTCTCCATCCCCCTGCAACTCCTGGGAAGGAGGAAATTAGAAGAAGGAGTGGTGGGAAGGTGTTTTGAAATGTGGGTTGATTTCTCATTGTCCCACTGGGCTTTATTTGGAATAAATGAAATTAATTTCCGCAATTATTTGAGGAAATTTATATTTATTCATTTATATTTATCATTATAAATGAAAATAATTTCTGCAAAATCCTATTTTGCCCAGGATGACAATTGCTGAGTGATCTTCCCCTGCCCTTGATCCGTGAGCTTTTTGTTCACATTCTCTCTCTGTCCCGCTGAGTAGGGAAGTGACAGAGTGACTTTGGTGGAGAACTGGCATCAGCCTGGGTCAATCAACCACAATCAATACGTTAATATTCGCACACAGTCAAAGGAAAAATGCTTGGATTTTACACATTTCACAAGCTTGACATTTTTATGCCCACCTCTTATTACAAATGCAAGAGAAGGCAACATTTCAGTCAATTTCAGAAAGACACAGTAAAATATTGCTGAAATAATTTCCTTGTCCGCAGCTGACCAGAGAAACCAACTCTGATTTGCCTGCAGTGCTGATGTGATTGTTTTGTCCATAAACTACCTCAGAAAAGTGACTTTTATATTTATCACTACAGCATCATTATAAGAGCAAGGAAATTCTGATAATCCAATGAATTTTTCATTCCTTGACATTTAACAGGGAATAACATTCAGGTGGATCATCTGCATTTGCATACTGTAATTGTTTTTGCATAGGGTTGGCAGGGCTGACTTAACAAGGACCTGTCAGTTATATTAGATTTTTAATTATTTTATTTCACTACTGTTTTCAAGTGCCTAAGCAAGTAAACTTTAAAGTAACTTCAGAACAGATCGGTGCCTTAAACTAAAATATAACCTGCAATAGGCTTAGGAGAAAATTAGACGAAGGAAGGAGCGGTGGGAAGGTGTTTCCAAATTTGTTGTTATTCTTCCTTGTCCCACTCTGCTTTACTTGAAATAAATTAAATTAATTTCCCCAAATTAAGTCTGACATCACTTTTCCTCTCTCCTTAGCAGCTCAGATATCAGATTAATTGAGATTAATGAGCATAGGCTGGTTCATATTCATTCAGATAAATGTAAGCATGGGCTTCTAAGGAGGAATTAGTCTTTATGGACTGAAGTCCATTAAAATTTGAGGCATAAAATTCAGACCAGGCTTCTAAAATTACCCACTTCCTCTGAAAATGGAAGGTTAGTGACCAGGCAGTTGGATTAGATGGTCACTGTAGGTCCCTCTCAACTGAGCTATTCGTTAAATCATAGAATGATGGAAATATTTAGGTTGGGAAAGGCCTCTAAGATCATTGAATCCAACCATAAACCTGACATTGCCAAGTCCAGCACTGAACCATGTCCCCATCAGGATGCAACATTTCAGATCTCTAATCAGATATATCCCACTCCAAACTGATAATTGGAGGAGGGGTGGAGCAGAGAGAGATAAACAAGTGTGATTTATAGCATCCATCTCATATCTCCTTTTTGGGTGCAGAATGACCTTTTGGGAGGTCACACATCACTGACTGTAGGAGAAACTCAACAACAAATTTATGTCAAACTCCAGCTCTTTGACCAGACAACACCTGAGATGAACCCAGGTTCTGATCAGAGGATTTGTGCCCCAGCATTGGAATATTCTTGCAACTTCTCTAAAAGTCTGACCTTGAGGGATGGCTCTGAACAACAGGGATGGTCATGGGGAACACTTTAGGGATATTTAGGCGGAAAATGAAGAACAAAAATATTATGCATGAGTTTGAGATACTAACAGTGCTATGAAAAGTTTATCTTAAAAAATTATAAAGGTAAAGAAACAATAAATTAAGAGGTAAATTATCAAATATTAGAAAGGGAGGGGTTATCAGTAAAAGAGTGGTATTGTTTAAAGCCCTCAGTAATAGGGATATTGCACTCAAAAAGATGGCAAACAAATCAATTCATCCTTATTGTTATCATTTTTGTTCTGGCTCTGTGTTCTATGAGAAGCCCAACATCGCCACGTCCATCCTGCCTTCCTTCCAAAGCCTTCAGAGAGGAAAGCAGAGCTGTTCCTTCAGCCACCTCATTTCATAAACAGGAGCCAAATTAGGGTCCCACTGATGCCTTCAGTTTTATTTCCCTGTATTTCAGGCTCTGTGCTGCCCAGGGTGCAGCTCTGAGCTCACAGTCAGTGTCACTCAGCTCTCTGCACACAGCACGGACACAAAACAAATCCTTCTCCTGCTGCACACCAAGGACAACTGGACAAGTTTTCAGGCCCCAAAGCACAAACAACGGGGGCTGCAGGGAGACAACAAGAAGGGTGGGACTGCATCAGCTGGAGCTGGGATTGGACAATGAAACCCCAATGTGCAAATGGACCCAAACTTATAAAAATGTAAGACTTCACGACCAGTCAGCCATTTTTTGTGTCCATTTTGGGACCATTTTGGGTCCACCTTGAGTGTAGCCCATGCCAGGTTCTTGTCCTGCCCAAGGTGTCCCTAAAGCCTTTCAATAAATTCTGCTTTATTCTCCAGCTCTGTCCAGTCCCTGTTCCAGGTCACCCTTCCCAAGGCATCACCACCCTCCTGCCTCCACCCTGGGGCCAAAACCTTCTGCAGGTGTGAATCTTGAGTCATGTTCGGATGAGCCTCATCATTTCTGCAAGCTGAGGCTTCCTCCAAGAGGTGCCTATTTTATTTCCAAGCACTGCTTTAGACCAGAAAACGAGCCCTGTCCTTGTGGAAAGATGGAATTATGTGTGGTGACAAGACACTGGTTGCTCTGCAAGAGCAGCAAATGAATTTAATCCACTCGATATTCAGGGCTCTGTCCTTTGTGTGCCGGGTTTTGCTGTTCTGCTTTTATCACTTAACATTTTTATATGCCTGCAACACAAGCCACAAGCAGACAGCTCTGTGCAGTTCTGCCTGAGTATTCCCAATTTTAGACAATCTCTAGAAGATGCAGTTCTTAATTGCCTGTCTGAGACTGTCCTTCCCCCAGACCACTCCACAAGATGAAGTGAAATTAACTTTGCATCTGCAGGAAATACTGAGGATTGTCAAGAGTTCAGAAGACAGATTTTTATAAATGGGAGGGAATTTTGCAATGTTGATTTGTTTGCTTCCCAGAAGGGTGTGGCTATCAATTTTTATTGTCTGATGTCTTTCCAAACCATGCTCTTATTTCCGGCTTGTGACCTGCTCTTCCAGAAGAGCCGAAAACCAAAAACTTAATTTCAGACTGAACTATGCCCTAAAAACTATTTTCCACTAAATTCTAGTTTTTCAGAGGGCTGCATTTAAACTTGAGGGGTTCTGATGCTAATCACAAACCCGTTTATTTTATAATAGTATTACTATTCCATAATTCATGCCTCTATTATGTCCCTTCTCTCTCTTTTTTTTTTTTTTTCTGACAGACCCATAAAAATATCATCACAGAAGATTAAGTTTAAACTATTTAATGTCCCAGCAAGAATGCTTAATTAGACTTTTTCCAGTCCACAGCTGCAAAGTTAAATCCCTTCGCTCTCCTTGATGTCCCTGATCATGTAAAAATCTGTTAAGAACAAGGCTGCCAGCAGGATTTTTATTCTTCACTGGGCACAGTAGAAAAATTGAAAGCACAAATAACTCCAGGTGTTGCTTCCTGCCCCTTTTAAAAAGAAGCCCAGCAGATGTGTCACATGCTTCATCCATAACATTTCAAATAAAAAGTGTTAAAATTTGGAGGGCTTGAAGAAGTTTTCTTTTTCTCTGAGCCAAATTTATTAAATAGGAATGAAGTTCTCAAGTTTATTCCTCCCATGAAGGATTTTTATTTATTCATTCTTTCTTTCTTTTCACTGTACTGTTAAAGAATTGGAAGCCTGGCATATAGGAAAGGCTGGCTGCAGGGCAAAGGAAAATGTCAAGATAATGATAAAATTTGAGTGGGAATGTGGGGGGTTAGAAGGGGACAGAAAACAAGGAGAGAAAAATAAAAAAAGGAATGAGACTAAATTAAAAGTGAGAGGAAGGAAATTCTCTATTTCCCTTTAGGTTTTTATATCTGGCTTTTAATTTTGAATTTACACAAGAAGGCCTTTATAGTCCCCTAGAGAACAACTGAAAAAATTCTCGGAGTTGTGTAGGGAAAGTTCCCATAAAGAGAGAAAAACCTGCAGATAGTGGGCCAGGGTGTCTTTTTTGGATCTAAAGTTCAAATTAATATCATGTACACTGAAGCCAGGTTCTTCAAAATCAAGAAGTTGAATTAAAATTGAGGAGATTTTAGAACAGGAATATTTTGATCTATTTTACTCACCTTTTAGTCGTCAGGGCTCACAGTGTGACCCTGTTGTGTTTTTGCTGTGACCAGAGAAAGGAGGCAACATTGACTTTATTTAGACAAAAACCAGTGAGTGACACCACAAGATGAAATTTTCACGTGCTTGTGTGATTTAAAAAGCTGCAGATCCTTGCAAGACTGACATTAAACCCTAAGAGTTGAAAAGCCTTAATGTCCTCAAAGTTTTTGCCTTTGACTGATTGATCAAATTTCACTTCCACCTCCTTAAGATAAATAACAGGAAGGAAACCTGGTATTGTGTCTTGGTTTGGAAAGACAGTGTCTGCCAGGGAAAGCCAGAGTCTCTCTTGGAATGGAGAACATAAACCACTCCCTCTGAATTATTATAATTTTGAAATTAGGAGGTTTCAGGCAAAGATGTGGGAATAGGAATAACAGTTCTTTACTAGGAATATTAAAAATAAAAATGTAGTAGTCAAAAAAAAAGGCAGACAAACAAAAAAAAAAACACTGACAGAGTCAGAACACAACCTGACACCCTGTTGGTCAGGGTGTTTGGAGCAGTCCAATCAAGTGACATCTGTCACAATCATCTGTCACTCCTGCAGTGACAGATGCGGTTCTGTTGGAGCAGAGATGATCCTGTAGAAGGGTGCAGTTTTCCTCTGAAGGTCCAGTGGTGGTGAGATGGGTCTGGTCTTCCTCTGGGAATCCAGTGCAAACAGGCTGTGCTGGTGTTCTGACTCTCAGGTTTTATCCAGGTAGGAATGCTTGGCTCCTCCCCCTGGGTGGAGCATCTCCCCATGGGATGATGGAATTGTATCAGCCATGCAGTGAGCCTGGATGGCCCATGAGCAGCAGATATCCCCTGGAGGGAGGATGGGTCCTGGCAGAGATAAAGAAAAGCCTCCCCAGCCAGTTTCAACAGCTGGTAATAGAACACATACTTTGGTTATGTCTTGCATTGCAACCCAAGATATATTGCCAGGACCAGAAATGAAATTGTTAAGGAACATTTTCCTAGAAAGTGACTCTCTCATAAGCCTGCCCATTTTATTTATCTGTTTGAGGCATGGTGGGACTGAAGGTTTGTGTTGCTCTGGGAGGCTGCAGGGTGATGAGTTATTCACTGCTCTGAGCACATCAGGCTCTTGTTGCAGCTGACTGAGGAGCAGTGATTGGCTCCACTTACCATTTTCAGGAGAAATTCATTGCCCCTCATCAAATAAGGTCAAGATTCTCTTCACAGCAATATCAATCTTTGAGATTACCAGTTGTAATATTAAATACATATTCCATGTATTAACAAATACTGTTATTACTATAAACTATCCAAGTGTTTGTTTGGGTTTTTTTTTTTTTTCATTTTCAGTATTGGGTTTCATATCCAAGCCACAGGTTCTGCATTTTGGCAGAAGGTGACAATTCTAGGACAGGATAAAATAGAGCCTGAAATTATATCCTTTAAAATCACCAAACAGCAGCAACTCAAGTGTGGTAAGGGAGAATGGCTTCAAACTGGGACTAAGCTTAGATTAAATATTAGGAATAAATTCTTTATTATGAGGTTGTGAGGCACTGGAAAATGTTGCCCACAGAAATTATGGATGCCCCATGGCTGAAATGTTTAAAGCCTAATTAGATGAAGCTCAGAGCAACCTGGACTAGTGGAAAGTTTCCCTGGCAGAAGTGGAACTGGATAATTTTTAAGGTCCCCTCCAACCCAAACCATTCTGGAATTCCATAAACTCAAATCAATTTTGTCAGGACAGACTCAGATGGACACAGATTTGCTGTGCCCAGCAAATCTCATCCTCTCATAAAACAAAACATTGGCTTTGCATAATTAAATGCTGAATGGTTTCCTCACTGCAAAATTCCTCCACAATGAGCAGAGAGGAAAATTCACTTATCTGTTGAAGGCCTGAATCCAGCTGCCATAAGGTTTATATGATTTTCCCCATTAACTCATGAAAAACTTAATAGACTCAGATTGCCTGGTGAAATTATGGGGAATAATTCCTCTTACTTTAGTGGTAACAGGAAGATAAGCATGGGATTGTCCCCAGAAATCGACTATTCCAGCTAACTTTTAAAAAAGGGAAATAAGAATAAGAAGGAAGAATATACCTTGTTAATTTCTGCATTAAAATTTGCTTGCACTGAGGCCTGGAGGGGTGTTCAGTAGGAAAATAACACCCAGAAAACAAGCAGGCTTTTGTATTTCTTTAGGAACGCTCAGGATATTCCCTTCCAGCACACATAAATAATGGATTACCGAAGCTTTATTACTTTCTGGGGGTGATTTGTCCTTCTATCAGGTTTGCAGCTCTTAAAATCCCATTAGCAATTGTGCTGTTTCCCACAGTGGTGCTGGTTCCCTCCTCCCAGCAGCTGGAATTTGCTCATGATGATGTTCCCATTTCCTCCTGCTCCCTGCAGTCTAATGAATGCTCCCTGACATTATCACAGGCTCACTAACTCCCAACCAGTTCTCATTCCACGGATATGTGCTCTCGCTGTGCTGACTCAGCAGGCACTTCCCCATTCCTAAAAAAAAAAAAAAATAAAATGGGTTTGGAGAATATTTTCCAATCCAGAGAAGCATTTCAGAGAGGCTGCTGTGCTGCTGAGGCAGCACACATGAGGAGATACCCAAATCTACTGAAAAGAAGCTCGTGGAAAGAGTAAAACAAACAAACAAAAAAATAGAAGTAAATTGAAAACTCATCACAAATGTTGCAAGGGAAAAGCGATGATGTTGCGACAGTGAAGCAAAGCAACCCTGAGACACTTAAGGGATGAGAATATTGATGGGGTTTGTTTATTCTGGAGAAAAGGAGGCTCAGGGGGGACCCTGTGGCTCTGCACAACTCCCTGACAGGAGGGGACAGCTGGGGGGATCTGGCTCAGCTCCCAGGGAACAGGGACAGGAGGAGAGGGAATGGCCTCAAGTTGCTCCAGAAGAGGTTTAAGCTGGAGATTTGGAAACAAAAAAATTCTTCACTGAAAGGGTGGTCAAGCATTGGAGCAGGCTGCCCCAGAAAATGGTGGAGTCACCATCCTTGGAAGTGTAAAAAACTGTGGATGTGGCCATGGAGGATGTGGTTTATGGTTATGGTGCCAAGCTGAAAGCTGGACTTGATGACCTTAAAGGTCTTTTCCAGCCATTCAGTGACAGATTCTGTGGTCACACTGCTGCAGCCCTGTAGGAATGCACTCCCACACCCAAGCAGGTGTTTCCAAATAAGGAAAAGGAGTTCCAGTTTCACTCATGACTTTTAAAAAGAAGCCCCAGAACTTTCTGTTCCTCCTTTATCGTAATTGGCCCAGTGCCAGCACAGGGGCACTGGTTGGGTTTTAGAAATGTTTCTCAAAACCTGTTGCTAATTTCATTGGGAAAGGTGCCAAAAAACCCACCTGGACCATCAAGTACTTAAAAAACTGCACGGAACTGCTCAGTCATTTTTTTTTGGACTTTCTTAGCATTGTAAGAGTGTTCTCTGCACCATTGTTCGATTTGTATTTCTTTTGCGTGATCCTGTTTGTTATTTTTGTCATTATTAAACTCACCATTATTAAGCCACTCTGTGAAGCTGCAGGTCAACCCTCAGACCTGATAAATCCTCCCTTAGCCTATTGCACTCTGGCCACGTGTAAGACTGTGTCACAGCCCCATCTTCCTCTCAGCAGCTTCTGTAAACCCAAACACATTTCTTGAAGCTTTATCCATTTTGAGAGGAATTTACCTTTTTACCAAGACACATAAACCTCCCCCATCATGCTCTGTCTTCCTCCCTGTTGCATTTACCTCTTTCAGAGCCCCCCAAGTGATCTCACCTGCGAATCTCTCCCAGAAGAAATGTAATTGCAAACCCAAACCAACAGGCCTGTTCTCACACTATCTTCAAGCAGGACAAAGTATAGACTTGGCTGCAGGCTTACACTACCTAATTTTAGTCCTGATTATAAAATCTAATGAGGTATATAAACCAGCAATATTTTATTTACTCATGCTGATGTTAAGTAAATTGACCTCCCCCATTTTTGTTTTCCTTACACAAACACAATCAATCACCAAGACACAGAAAATTGCCCCTGGATTTTATTGGTCACAGGTTTGGTGTTCTTTTAATTAGATATAATTAAAAATGACAAGCCTTTATTTGACTGTGCTTACTGAAAAGAACTTTTTTTTTTTTTTTTTGCTATTGCCCATATATAAATTAATCCTTTTCTGGATTATAATTAATTGTGGAGGTCGGTAATTAATCTCTTTGTCTACAAGATAGACTGCACTTAACTGCACTGAGACAGTGGCAGAGGGGATTTTCCCTGGCACTGTTAGCAGAAGAAATTTTCAATGGATGAGTGTACCAAGCTGCTAAGGAGACCCAACTCCCTCATTTAAATAGGCTCCTCTGCAAACCTTATTTTCACAAACTTCCACCAGCCATGAAAAGATGTCTTTTTCTAGGGTAGGAATTTTGGGAGCAGGTCAGCATTCACATCCTTTGTTGTGCCATTGTGTTTCTTTTTGTGTCTTCAGGTGGTGCCAGCCCACGTGATCAAAATATTTTTCTCCACTTGTGGATAATTCCTAATTGCTGATGTGAGGGATTAACATACCCACCGGTGTGAAATGGGAATTCACTCTGTCAGAAAAACCAAATGATTCTGTGGTGTGAATCTGATTTTGGAAATCATATCTGCTTGAAACACCTGGATCTGTGCAATGGAAGAAAATATTACGAGTTTCCAGATGGCCAAGAGCAAAACCTTTCAGCATTTTGCACAAATAAGCCAGAAAGCAAAGGACTCTGATTTGATTTTAAATAGATGGCTACAAATTGCCTTTCTAATCCCTGATTTTTTTTTTCCAAGCTTATACAGTCTTTTACAATTTTTTCTCTGAAACAATTAGGATCCTTACATCATTCTCCACAAGAAAATGAAAAGCTTTTGCCTATGGTAGCTGCTGCCTCTTTCTAGTGTTTGACTGTCCAATAAAGTGTTTTTTTAAACTCCAAATGTTGCCACCTCCTTAACTTGGTGGTCTAAATTTTAATGTCTGTTTCAGGGATATAGAAGTTTCTGGTTTGCAAGGTGTGCTCTGGAATGCCAAAAACCCAAAAAGCACACACTGCACCACTCCTGCAAACACTGCAGGAGGGGTGGATTAAGCAATCCACCTTTTGTGCCTTTTGTTTAAGAATAGGAACTCAATGAAAATATGCATTGTGGTGCTGCCAAAAACAAGATATGAAAGTGGATGTTGGCAATGCAAACAGAGCAGAACTCAGCATAAGCAGCAGCTCATAACCACACCTCTCAGCCTGGGAGGGTTCACTGCTCTCAGGACAGGTCTGAATTAGAAGTTTTGATTTCATACTCTGCTTTTCCAAGTGATAAAAAACCTCCTTACTCCCTAGGCTCTCTGAGTGTCCATGGAAAGTAAAAAATGTGAAGTTTCCAGGCCCAGCCACCGGGAATCTCCTTGGAATTGCAGCTCAAACCTTTCCAGAGCAGAGCTGGACAAACACACACGCTCAGATATTCCAGTCAAAGCGGGGAAGGAAAGCAAATTATGAATGGCAGGTGTGATTCACGTTTACTCCATGAGTAATCAGTGTGTAAAAACACACAGCTGAGTAACCAGCCAGGGGAACAGGCAATTTTGGGCTCTTCTCTCCTGCTGTGCCTCTCTTCAGCTTCTATTAGAGAAAAAAATATTGTGTGCTCCTGTTTCCTTTCACTTTGGGGTTTTCTCCCCATTTTTCCCCTTTTTAACTCCCAGTTATGCTGTGAATAACCAGATAGACCCCCCAAAAAATCATTCTGACTCTGCTTTTCTCTCACTGTTCCAACCAATTGCATTTCCGAAACAAATACTCTTTATGATTTTAAGAGAGATAAATAAGATTACTCTCTATTAAAAACAGTAATGTTTTGCCATAAAGGGAATAATAATAAGAAAATCTCCAAGGAAATATTCCTCAAGCAAATCTTTCTGCTATCTGAAATTTGTCACTGCCATAATTCATCCCGAGCTCTGGGTAGTACACATGGCTGTACTAGCAATGAGCATTTAATTAGTGTTTAATACAAATACCAACCACCTCCCGTGTTAATAACTGATGGTGGGGGTTGTAAATGTTCGTCAGGTAAATATCATGGAATTCTGGGCCTCCATCTGACCTCAGGCACGGAAAATGAGTGTGATGAATTTGCTGGCTCCATCACCCAGTGAGAGATCAATTGATGGCACCACACAGTGCTGGCAGAAGATCCCAGAGGTCAAGGAAAGGCCATAAAAAGGTTCAGAGGGAAACGAGCCTCAGGCACGGCAGTGACAAAACTCAACAGCTATTTTTAAGCAGTTAAAAGTCACAAAAAAAGGGATTTCACATAACCACAGAGCAAATTTTATTGAAATATTCTGGTGGCTTGCTTCTTTGAAATAATTTTGTGTCTGTGCTTTCCACCAGGAATCTGGAGACTTTTCCTCCCAGAGGGTTCCAGGGCAACTCCTCTGGAATCATCAGCTTTTAAGTGTGGTGTGGGCAGAGGCAGGACCCCATGCAGGCAGGAATGTGAGCCAGGATCCCCGGGACACACCGTGGAAGGCAGAGCTTGGTTCTGAACCGAACTGTAATGGAGAGAATATTTCTGAAGTAGAATAAACTTCTATTTGTTTTCAGATGGGATTTTAGCAGGCACAAAATAAAAATAAAATTTATTTTAAAAATAAATTGCTGGAGCTAAGCCTCCCCATTCCCACAGAGAGACAACCTGGGTTCAGTAACCAGAAGATTGCTGTACCATTGGTGTTAATGAACTTATACAATTATTTACACATATATACATTAATTTTTATACAAAGGGCTCTGTACTGATTTGAAAGCAAAACCAGTGAGAGACTCCAAGTCAGAAATACAATTTAATAAGAGGAAAATAAAATTTAAAAAAAAGTAAATAAAATAAGTGCAATAGTACAAAAGACCACTGACAGAGTCAGAATACAACCTGACACCCTGTTAGGGTGGTAGCAGCAGTCCAGATGAAATGTTCTTGTCAAAGCAGTGATCCTGTAGAGAGGTCTGGTAGCTCTTATCCTCTGCAAATCCAGTGGTTCAGGGCTCCCTGTGCTGTCCCAAACCCCAGATTCTATCCAGGTGGGAAATGCTTGGCTCCTCCCCCTGGGTGGAGCATCTCCCCATGGGCTGATCTCATTCTCTGAGCCCTGCAGTGGCTCCTTGCTGGCCCATTAACCAGAGACAGCTCCCGCAGGGAGTTACCCATGAGCCATGGGCAAGGCATTGCTGGGCCATGGACAGGAGAGAAGGGAAACACTGCCCCAGCTGGTTCCAACAGCTCATGGAGATGGGGATAGAATACAGACTTTGGGCACATCTTACATTGTAACCTAGGACAGGCTCAAATAAGCTTAAGCACAGGCTTGAGTCTGAATTTACACACCATTTTCACTGGGCTTCCACAGACTCCAGCAGTGCCAAATCTCCCCAGCAATTCCCCCAGCTCCCTGTGTGAGAATCTCTGATTCCCAGTGCTTCTGCAGCTCTCCATCCACATCAGCTGCTCACTGACAAACTGGGAAGGACAGACAAGGCAGACACGCAGGTGATGTTTGTCACTGCCATGGGATTGGCAGCCTGAAATAAAATGAATTTAAGGGTGAAACAGCTCAGTGGTAGGAATGGTTGAAGGTGACTCTTGGGAAGAACCCAAAACATTGCTGTAAACCCAGCTTAAGGATAGAAAATATAGAAAGCTGATTTCTGCTTCTTCAGACATCCTTTGCGTCTTAGGACACTTGTCAGCACCCTACGGTAGGATCATCTGAACTTTCCTGTGTCGGCTGGTTAAACCACTCAAATAAATGAATAGTGTGGATCCCAGCAGGAAACAGAGAAATTTATTCCCAGGAAGGCCATATGAACTTGGGCAATTTTTGCTGATCATCTTCACCAGGCCTAAAACCAGGAACAGAATTAGTAGGAAAGATGAGACTAAATGCCCCAGACTGCACAGGGAACATTTCAACCACCACAACAAGACCTTGTTCTGCCTGAATCTCTGCATGATCTGAGCTACAGCTTCCTCTAATGCAGCCCAGATTTACTTCTGGACATGAAACTTCACCCAGAACATATAAGGAAAATTTGCCACCTCAGAATGGAGACCAAAATGGCTTTGAGTATGCTGAATAAAAAAAGATTAAAAATGTCAAAAAATATGGTGGAATTTAGTTTCTCAGATAGAAAAGAAAACCAAGATTCCTCAGACAAATTCTTCCAGTCTTTCCAGACTTCTGAATAATTTTAATTGTAACTTCAGTGGAACTTCATAACACTAATTATTTTTCTTCAGATGCAACCTGCACAATGCCATGTTTAGCTCTATATTTTCCAAAAGCATCTGTGTTACCAGATGAAAAAGAAATTCAGTTGCTACACTGAAGATTAGGAAAACTGTTTTGTGATTTCAAGATAGAACACAAAATTTCACCATATGCAATGAATCAGAAATTGTGAAAAACAGCTCTATTTCAGTATTCAAGTATGCAGCTCCAACTCCATCTCCTCAGGAAAATAATGACTAAAATTAGCTCTCTAGAAATTTGGGGGGAAAAGAGTACTTATATCTCTAGCTAATTAAAACATGAAATTAATCATTACTTTTTTTTTTTTTTTTAATTCCTCAAAAATAAATGCTGGAAAAAACTAAATATCTTTTCACTGATATTTCTCTTCATTTAATAATGAGTTGATGAGTTCAGGCTTTTTCCTCTCCCTTTGAATGTAGTGGGATAATAATTTTTGATTTAAGTTGTATTAAAGTTTATCTCAACATGTTTAGGACATCTATAACCAGCTAGGCTTTCTGTCATATTATTAAAACCTTTTTGTTGACTGAACATCTTGACACTGTACATACACTTCAAAAAAATATTTAGGATGCAGTGAAAGGGCAGCTTTGAATGAGGAGGAAAAATTCATGTATGGTGATTTGGAGCCCAATCTGCCACACTGAATCTTGGCAGGAAAGCTCAGAAGTTTATCAGGTTCTGTGCTCTTGGTGTACAGCGAAGGAACACATTTATTGCATGAAATATTTATTCCTCAGAGGTGCTGCTTGAAAGGTCAAAGCAGGATCCTGATTTGATGGGTGGTGAGGGGTGGCTGTGGTGACACATGGCAGACGTGTCCTTCCTTCCTGGCAGTTCCTGGGATGCAATCCCAGCCTGCAGCCAGCTCAGTCCTGCTGGAGTTCTTCCCTGTGAGGTGGGGAGGCCCTGGAATGGATTTCCCAGAGCAGCTGAGGCTGCCCCTGGATCCTCGGAAGTGCCCAGGGCCAGGTTGGGCAGGGCTTGGAGCAGCCTGGGTGATACATGTGGCCGGAGTGTGATGAGCCCCCTGAAGATGTGTCAGGTCTGAGGGTTGATCTGCAGCCTCCCAGAGCAGCTTAATAACAATGAAACAACTTCTCTGGACGTGCTTTGTAAAAGAAAAGGTTTTAATAATGACAAAAATAACAAACAGTATTGTTATAAATATAGTTAAACTTTTGTGAGAGTATATGGATGTATCTTATAAGTTTCATTTCTGTTTACAACTTTGTACGAGTTATTGTATTTTCGGTATAGTTAGAGTGTTAAATAGGAGTGTTACAGTTGTTGTGTTGTATTGCAACTTTGTATGATTCATATAGGCAGTTAAGATACAGTTAAAGAGTTGTTAAAGTGTTGAAGATGATCTTTAATGCCAGGGAAGAAGAAGAAGCGGGGGGGGACCTTTCTTTCCCGCACAGACGGCTCCAGATCAGATCACCGCTCCAAACCCTGATTGGTGGACACACCCGACCAATCATTCGAAGGCGGGAAAGAATGATTGCTCCAGGAGGACTCCTGCTAAGGACCAATAAAAACCCTGGAGAATGAGCCAATCATGTTGAAGATCCTAAATCCACCAACCAGAAGAAGAACAGAGGATATAAAAGGGGACTGACAATCTGAGGGAGTGTCTTTTCTGAGGGACAGCATGTCCTAAGGGAAGGGCCCATATAATATTATACGTCTTTGGGAACTCTGGCTTGTTGTAAAGAGCCTGAGACTAGCCCAGCTCTTTTGATGTTCCAGTAGTCATTTTATTCTCGATAAGTGGTTTGTTATTATTTTTCCATTGGATTTACGGCCTCATTTATAACTGTATCAAACAAAGGAAATATAAGTCGAACACAGTGTAGAGAGAACTCTTGCACTGGCTAAGGCCGTCCAAAAAAGCACTTGAGCATCTCTGTGCTCCTTCTTAAATACCTAATGTTTTAGGAAGGACAATTTGGCTTGCTGCCAATAGAATCTTGCTACATTTCTGAGGAACAGCTAAAGAGACCAATCAGTTTTGGTTTTGTTTTTTGGGGTTTTGTTTTGTTTTTTTGTTTTGTTTTTTTTTGTTTTTGGTTTTTTTGGTTTTTTTTTTGTTTTTTTTATCTTTGCATTGAGCCAGTTACTGCCAGGAAACAAGGAAGTTTCTGGTGTTCTTCCCTTACAAGGCCCTGGGGAAATTATACAAAGGGCTGTACAATTCCTTGTACAGAATCATTTGCTTGGTGCAGTGCAACACCTGGGATGGTGGAAGGTGGAACTGGATGATCGTTAAGGTCCCTTCCAACCCAAACCATTCCAAAATCCTGGGAGTCTGTGATGTCAATGACAGCAATAATTTGGAATCCAGGAATCCAGCGCATCTCAGGGTGCTCATGGATGTACAGGTCTAAGGCAGCTCCTGCCAGGTTCATTGCTTCCCTGGGAGATATTCCCCCACAAGAATGTGGGAAATGTGTCTTTTATCACAGAGCCACTCTGCACACAAAAATTGACAATCCAGATTGTCCTTCCAGGTTCTCTACCTGGCAACCCTTACTGTGATATGGAAGGGATGTTTATTTTGATGGGATACACGAGGTGTCCTCTGGCCTTGCTTGTGATAATTCTGTTACATGAGACAAATTATCCCTGTTACTATCCCGCCAGCTGGCACTGAAAGAATGTTTTGCTTCTTTAAAACCAAGTTGTGAGATTGGGTTTGTTTCCCTCCATCTCCATACTCTGTGATCTGTCTGCTTGTCCTGGTAGACTGGACCTGGTTGAGAGGTTTTGTAATTAGAAAAAAAAAAAAAAAAAAAGAAAAAAAAAAGAAAAAAAAAAAAAAAGTGAGACAGAAAGCAGACTTTAATTAAAGACAATCCCTAAAGGAATATCCACTCCTCAACTTCTTATTTTTTTTGAAATAGGTAAGTTCTTACTTAAATTTTGAGTTACTCTTTTTTTTTCCTAGATTAGGAAAAGCTCCTAGATTCTCAAAGCTTTTGACTGAGAATGGGACTGTCCAGTTTGATTGATCAGTCATTCCCAGTAGAAAGAAGTAGCCATGGGTATATATTTTTATTATGTTCTGCAGTATTAATTTGTTTTCAGGATCATAACAGCACGTACATTTGACAACTTAATGTGGACTTCAGTCACAGAGCCTCAGTTTATAACAATATTCTCTGCAAAACCCCTTTTCCCCAGTAAATTTATTCTGAGCCAAACCAAATTTTCACTGAAATCACACTTGAAATCACACCTCTGTGATCACAGAATCCTGGAATGGGTTGGAAGGGACCTTAAAGATTACCCAGTTCCACCCCCTGCCATGGTCAGGAACACCTTCCACTATCCCAGATTGCTCTAAACTCCATCCCACATGATACACTGTTGCATTTTATCTTCTTTTTCTGCCACAGTCGGGATTAAATGAGCGAGACGGTGTTCCTTGTTCAGACTCAGATGTTTATTAATTCTTATCTATATTACAGTGTCACAAACTGTGAGTTCTACAGCACTTCTAGCTAACAAACTAAAAATGGAGCCATATCTCTCCCTCTACAAGGCCTTTTAAGGATAATCTGTCCAATTATGAAATGACACTAAATTATTTTTACTTTAACCCAATAACCAACCACTCGTGGCCTTCAATGTGGACTCTTATATCCAATTACAAAATACCACCCAGACCCATGAAGGAGAAGGTGAAAAAGGACTCAGCCTATGCCCTAAATCCTCCATCTTGCTTTATATACATTACTATATACTAAAACCTTAACTCTCAGTTTTCCACCTTGTGATATCACA
The DNA here is from genome assembly GCA_021534815.1 of Acrocephalus arundinaceus. Classification (NCBI taxonomy): domain Eukaryota; kingdom Metazoa; phylum Chordata; class Aves; order Passeriformes; family Sylviidae; genus Acrocephalus; species Acrocephalus arundinaceus. The sequence continues at coordinate 49,599,530 of JAJEOU010000373.1, forward strand.
CACTTTTATTCAAACTGCACACCCACAATCCCAGTGCTGTCACTCAATTTGGAAGCCTTCTCCATGGCCTCAGGCCAAATGCAATGTTTGCTTGGGGTCAGTGCCTGTCAGCACAGAAAGTCTAAAATTCTCAGTGGCCAGGATTTCAAAATGCAAGAGTTATTCACAAAACAAAGTCCAAGACAAAATAAGTGTTTCAACCTGTTTGCTATGCAGGCTTGTCAAGGCTTGGTTTTCATCTACATTGAACAGAAAAAAACAGATTTTACCCCAGTAATCTGTTTACATAAAATGATTATTCACGTCCTTTAATTAATGAAAACATCCTGATTACATGGTTAGAACCAACCCATGTGTCATTCCCCAGCTGTAATAGTCATTTACCCACAGAAGAATCACCCCTGACTCCCCTGTGGCCACTCAGGGGAAAAGAATGGAAACTTCTAGGATGCAGCTCTTTGGGCCTATTTTGTACACCTCTTTTAGGATGGGATAAATTGTGCTCCAGACCTTATTCACAGGTCTGGAAAGCCCAGAGACACAGCTGAGATATCACACCTCTATCATCTTGCAATTTCACTTTAACAGAAGGAATGGTTTTAGACCAATGCATAAGATTTGGGGTTTGTTTGGGGTTCTTTTTTTCTCTCTGAAAACATCTCCCAAAGACAAGATTCAAAACTCAGAGGTCAGGGTTGGTCTTTCTGAGATATCCTTCAGCTAAAGATTTCTACCGTAATCAGATTTAAGCACTGGTAGTTTTCTGGTTAAAATATCTATCACAAAACCACTGCCAGTTTTTAGAAGGTGTAAGAGAAGAGCAAAGTCATTCCCTACGTGGCCAGAAAGGTGATTCCAGGTGCATCGAAGAAGATTTATGATTGAATAAAGTGCTTTTTTTCTCTAGGTCTTAGCTCATATTGTAGCCTTTCAATCAAAATAGAGAGATGGCTCAAATTGCCATTTAAAATTTGGACGTGTCATAATACAAACATGGTATGTAAGGGCTATCCAAAAAATTATGGCTAGACAGGCTTCATTGATTCTCAATGATTGCTGGGACAGGCTTCAAACACAAAAACACACACTTTTTAAATTTTTATTTACATGAAGCATAAATAATACATTTCTTTAAAAATCCCGGACTTTCTTGTCTAGAATTAGGGAATGTAGAAAACTGGGATTGTGTTAGCCACCATATGTAATACAGGCAATTTGTGGGTAACCTTGATGCAATAAATAATTTTCTTAGGTGAACATACACAGCTTCAAAGATGCTTTATTACAAAGCCCAGCAAGGTTCTCAGAAGATTTCTCTCTGCAATATTGACCTAACCTATCCCCTTCCTCATCTCAGCCACCTCTTGTGCCTTGGCCTCCCTTAGAATCATGGAATCACTCAAGTCAGAGAACTGCATCCAAACTTTTAATTTTGCATTTCTGTTTTGGTAGAGCCAAGAAGCAAATATCTGAGAGCTGTTATTCCATTTTCGACCTTCTATGTCGAGAAACTTCCATGGATTTACTGAGAGCACCAAGAGGACTTTGACAAACACAAAAGGTTTATAATCCATTAGTTTTATTTAGAATCTCTGATCCTGCCTGTTGTGATTACCCCTCTGCATATCAGTTCTTCTTGTAATTTGAGTTTTAAGAGAAAATCTATTAACAAACCATCTGTAAATCTCAGTGTTGATAAGGCACAATCCTCGGGGTTTTTTCATTCTCTTCCATTGACTGATAAGGATTTTTTAGCGTTAATTGATTATTTTCTCATCTCAGTGTACCCAATTGAATACTTGCTCAAGTAAATGTGCTTGCTCTGACTCTGAGAATATTGGCCTGTACAGGTCCCTTCAATAAAGGAAAAAAAATCATCATTCCTGAAACTGGTGTCCATCCCTTGAGATCTTCTGGGTGCTCAAACCAGCTTAGTTTTAGCTGAGTCCAGAATTATTGAATGAAAGTCAGACTCAATTTATGTGGGATAAGTATCCAGGAACTCAAAATTTTTGCAAATCTTACTATAGGTCTACATGTCTGTTTTTCACCTTCTGATTTAGGGATGTGGAGGCCCACCCACAAATTCAAATGACTTCAGGGTTTAGAGAAATGGCAGATGTGTAAATCTAATTAAACCAAATCAATTTTTGATGAAGTGACTGGTACTGCACACACACTAATTACTGCCTTCTAACGTAAGACTAATTAAGAAAGCTCTTAAAATTCCCTAATAGTAACCTGACATCTGAATTGTCTTGATTTTCAACAAAAGATAGTTACTTTGGGGGTTTTGTGTCTCTCCTTCAGTTGTCCTTGCCCATCTCTTTTAGGAGTAATAAGCAAAGAAGAAACAGAAAAAAGCTACTGAGTTCTCCCAAGGTATAACACAGGTCTCTTCTCCCAGGCAAAAAGTGACAGAACCAGAGAAACATCCTCAGGAAAGGTTTAGATTGGATATTGGGGAAATTTCTTCACTGTAAGGGTGGAACAGGCTGTGCAGGGCAGTGGTGGAATCACCATCCCTGGAAGTGTTTAAAAAACCTGTGGATGTAGAGGATTTTTCTGTACAACAGCAGCAGACCCCTTTGGGAGGCTGCTGAGAAATATGCCCGTGATTTTTCCCATTACACCTCTTGGGATAAACACCCAAGTCCTAATGCCTGGGTCTGGCTTGCCAGGGAGCCAAGGAAATCATGCTGATGGATTTTTCTTTTTGCAAAATTGCAGGAATGAAAGGCCCTCAGCTTTTTGGACATGTAAGGTCCAACATAATACTGATTTTGGTATTGAGGCCACCAGGCCCATCCAGGGTATTTTAAACCATGATGACACTGATAGATCAGAGCTGGGTTCAGTTCAGTTCAGTTTGAATCCTTCTCTAAGCCCCTTAGGGAATCCCCTTCCTCAGAATTTTCAAAATTTGTATCTTCACTTTTAAAACTCTCAGAATCATTTAGGTTGGAAAAGATCTCTCAGACCATCGAGTCCAAGCTGTGCCTGATCCCCAACTTGTCACCTGCCCAGAGCACTGAGTGTCACCTCCAGGCCTTCCTTGGACACCTCCAGGGATGGGGACTCCAAACCTCCCTGGGCAGCCCCTGCCAATGCTTCACAACCCTTTCTGTGAAGAAATTCCTGCTGAAAGAAGGACAATGTGGATAAATGCAAGATTCAGTATACACACCAGTGGCATCTCAAATTTTCATGACTTTGCATGAAGGTGTCCCCAAACTTAACGACACATTAATGATGTCTCTTCATGTAGAGATGATATCCATTAATTTTTAGCAGGTTTAAAACAACCTTGCACTTTTTCTGTAACAGTATCTGGGGAGCAGCTAGGTTCAATACATGGCTAATATCTTGCATCAACCTATTAAATCCTTATCAACAGTTGGATCAATTCTTATTAGCAAACTTTGTAGGGCAGGCCTCGCTGGCAATGAAGTTCAATCAGAAGATTAGCATCTAAAATTCAGAGAGAGCTCTTGGTTTACTCAGTAAATTGAACAATCCATCACGTTGCTGAACTCAGGCCCAGTGGGCATTAGAAAGACCCCATGGCAATTTGCACAGAGTTCAGTGACACAGATCTACATTGTCTCTAAATAAATGATGGTTCAGCTTGAATTAAATATTTCAGAGGCTTGCCTGGGATCATCCTCCCCTTTGCTGTTCATTTGCCCCTGTTGTTTCTAAGCCCTCTGTCCTTTACTGTGGTCTGTGGTCTCCACATTGTGTCCAGTGTCACCCAGGAGTTTCCATTTCCTGTTCTACATTAAACATTTGAAATGGGGTAATTAAATTCTGTTTTGGTCAAGGCACAGCTAAGAAGTGGTTCAGGTTGGAAGGGAAACTCAAGACCATCTAATTTGTGTCCCCTGCCATGGACAGGGACACCTTCCACTGTCCCAGGCCTCTCCAAGCCCCATCTAACCTGGCCTTGGAGACTTCCAGGGATCCAGGGGCAGCCACAGCTTCTCTGGGAAATCCATTCCAGGATCTCCCCACCCTCACAAGGAAGAATTTCTTCCTAATAGCTCATTAAATCCACCTCTGTTGTTTGAAGCCATTCACCCTGGTCCTGTCACTCCATGCCTGCACAAAATTCCCTGTGGGATGTTTAAGATTCCATTGCTCACAGTGTTTTTCACTTACATTTATCTCCAATTAAAAGTATAAAAGAGAAAGGTGCTTAAAAGGTTTTTTTCTCCTTTCCATTCCCAAATTTCAATGGGTTTTTACTGTCAGACTGCTTAACTAAAGGCCCCAGTGCTGCTCTGTTTCTCTCTTTGGAGAACTGCACGTTTCTCTCTCTCTGAAATTGCCTTACAGGTAATAATCTGATAATGGCATCACTTAAGGAGCATCTTAATGGACAAACATTACTCATATTCAAAAGAATGTGAGGATTTTGAATAAATCAGGTTTTTTTGGGTTTTGGGCACCAAGATTAATAATGGGTATTTTAAGACCATGTGAGAGTGTTTTCTGGGATAAATACATGGATATAGCTTGAGAAGTTCCTGCCTCTGGTAGGAAATGACCACCAGCTACTGGCAGAGATTATGAACAGAAACATGACCAAGACCAGAAGGAAATTCAGCAGGAAAAGTGGATTAATGAAGGAGAAGCATTTGATCTCATCTGTGTTCTCAGATGTAGCCACATTTTACAGACAATAAACAACACCAAATGTCAAAAAGCTTCTTTACAGTGACTCACCTGCTCTTTTTCCTGCATCCCACACAGCTGCCATGTGTTTATGGTTAGTGGGAACTGCCCTTTGGGGAATTATCTCTACTAGAGCTCTAAATACACTTTTCTGAAGTGTGCAGTCAAAGAGAATCAGAGGAAAGGAAAAATCAAAAATCTATCAGCAAACTAAAGGGAAAAATCCAGACTTGTCCTCCCCGAGCAGCCTCTCAGCTGTCACAGCTTCCACATCCACCCAGCCACCAGCACTTACTGCCCAGGCAGCTCTCAGCATGGCCCCAGTGTGGGAAATCCAGGCACAGAAAATTCTCAAAACCTTCTGCCTGCAGCCCAGACATAGAAATGAGTGCAGGGTTTGATTTAAGACCTTGGAAGAGGCTTCTGGATTTAGAGACCAGAAGCAGGAATGTGGATTATAATTTAAGAAGAAACATGTCAGGCTAGGTAGTGGAAAGTTTTAGAGTTTAAAGTTTAGATATAGAAGTAGTTACAAAAGTAGTAAGAAGTGTTAAAGAGTAGTACTGTAGGTTTGTGTGTGGTTATATGATTGGTTAAGAAAATCCACACTGTGGCAAAATGTGTAAAACAAAATGATTAGTGTTTGGTGTGAAAACAGTAACAAACTTTGTGGCAGTAGTTTATTGGCTAATAAATCTTTAAAAGGCTTTGTAGCTAGGGATCTTGAGACCTCTGACTTCTGATGTGAAGATGTTCTCACCCTCTCATGAGACTGGAAGAAGAGCAATAAATCATCCTTTAACGTCTCTCAGTGGTCTCATCTCTCTCAATAACCCCGATAGCCCAGGATCTGAGAGGATTCAGCTCTTTTCAAGGGTATCCAACAGCTCTGGAAACAGGGAACAAGAAAGGGAATAACAGTTTTCTTCCCCTTTCTTATCTCCCAGGAGATCTGTTGATAACCTCCCAAACAAGCTACAGGTAGAACGGTTCCTTTGAGAACTCCAGGGTTTCCTTGGGCCTCAGGATGGTTGCAGTGCCCCACCTGGGCTTGGGATCCCCAATTTTAGGCTCTTCCTGAAACCTCAGAGATGCCAGTGCTGCTTCTCACTCTCATGAGCAAAGCACAATATTCAGAAACTTTTGACAATCAGTGTCACTTGATTTGGGTGTGGGGACAATTCCATGGTTAAAAGACAGACATGCAGAGCTATTTTCATGTGGCTGATCAGCTGCAGAAACGAGAGTGCAAAATGACCTAAGAGAAGCACAGGCACTCCTGGAGGCCAAGTGGGACACATTTTTTTGGGAAAACACTTCTGACTTTCCATTCTTTTCACTGCTGCTGCATCTCCCAGCTCCAGCAGAGCGTCATTTCCCTGCCAGCTCCAAACATGTTCTGAGTCACTGTGTTCCTCTGCTGCTCTAATTGCACTTTCCCCCAGGGAATTTTTCCAAAGCCTGTTGCAAAGAGAGGTGTCAGTGCTGAGGTACAGGGCCTTCCGTGCTAAATATGGCTTGAACAAAGAATCAAAGACAAACGTTCCACTTGGAAACTTTAACCCTTCCCTGGGATTTCGAGAGAAAGAAAATAAACAAATGACTTCACAATGATGAGCAGGGTTCTTAGAACTTTCTTCACATTACTTTTTGGAGACCACTAAGAGAAGGACACTCGCTGAGCAGATTCAAATCTATCAGGAGAGTCAGAAGAATGGAGAATTTTACAGAGGACTTTTCACAATGTTTTGAAATAAAACCTTTAGTTTTATGTTCCATTTTGGACAGTCATACAAAGACTGATTCTAATCCATTATTAGATCAACTACCTCTAGGTGAAAGCACGTCCCAAAACTCACCTTACTCCGGGCTCACTATTTGTTTTATGGATCATTTATTCCTGCTGCTGCCAGCCACAAACCTGCTTGTTCCAAGAGATCTCTGTCCTGTGAGCACTGCAGAGCTCGGTGTTCCCATTCCCTGATGGAGACTGACACGTATTCCGTGACTTTCCAAGGAAACAAAGGTGACATGAAAGTGAAATCAGTTTGTTTAGCCTCTCCCGTGCCAACTCCAACAATTCTTTTGGCCTCAGCTATTTGAGATAGATGGAGTTTCATATGAGATTGACTTAAAAATGTTTTAAGATGATTCTAACAGGGCAGAGTTTGGAATAGAGGCTGCCTTGAGGCTTCACTCAGGTCCATCACACTGAACGACTGCTGGGAAAACTGAGCAAATGAAACATTGAAAAGACAACTTTGAGCTCAAAAAAAGGCAACTCTGAGCTCAAAAAAAAAGGCAGGAAAACTGTCTTGGGTTAGGAGCACCTCAAGAAATACAAATGCATGGAGTCCTGGATGCACCAAAGAAACCATATTTTAGTCTGGATTCCCCCAGTTTTATTGGATTATTGACAGTAAAGGAAGAAAAGAGGAACAACTGACAGTGCACGCAACTCTTATCTCTAGCACTGTTCACCTCTCCCAGACAGTGAAACTATTTATTTCTTTGTCCCATATTATTGTCTGCAAATTTGTTTTCCAGGAGTCACCACTGATGTTTTACATACAGAATTTTTAATTTAAACAGCTACCAATACAATCACTGTAATAATATCATTGTTGTAATAAACAAAACCCTATTTATTTTCATTTATTGCTGATAAATTTTCAGAAGTTTGGGTTTTGGTACTCTGGCAGAGGCCAGAATAAATACCAACATGACACATATTTCAACATGAGCTGCCTCCGATAAAAACAGAGTGATTCACTCAATGATCGGGTTTTTTTAATGATTTGGATGGGCCATTCATTATTTGTTTAGTATTTTGAAACATCCTGAGCAATGTTCCTGGAGTATTTTTGGAAACAAAAGCCAATGTTTCTCTGGAGTGAAGTCATGGTGAGTTGCAGTTGATGGCTCCACAGAGAGGGAGCTTCAAAATAGACCCATGAAATAATTTGGAAGTAGTTCATAGAAAGCAAAGGGTTAAAATAATTTGTTTAGTTTGTACAGCAGAAAAAGAATTTGCCTACAAGTAGGAGTGGAGGGTCAGATTCCCTTGATTCCCAGCCAACATTTTTACCCATCTGAACCAGCCAATCCCACCTGTGGTCGTGGTTTAACCCCAGCTGGCAGCTCAGCCCCACTTCAGCCTCTCCCCTAAACCCCTTCAGAGGGATGGGGAGAGGATTGGAAGGGTAAAAGTGAGAAAATTGATTTGTTGACATGAAGACTGTTAAATAGGTGAAGGAGAAGCTGCACACACAACAAAACAAATAGAGAAATTAATTCACAGCTTCCCGTGTGCAGGCAGGGGTTCAGCCCTCCCCAGGAAAACAGGGATCCATCAGGAAAGGTGGTTACCTGGGAATAAAAATGCCATCACTCAAAAAACCCTCATTTCTTCTTCTCCAGCTTTTCCACTCAGCATATGGGCTGGGATTCTACAGGGGTGGAAATTACCCTGAGTATCCAAGACAAGCAAGTGGGAATCTAAGGAAGACCGAAATCCTCCTTGAATGGAACATAGAGACCAGGAAAAGTATTAGAGGACATCTCAACTAAGCTGTTACCACCAGTTTTACCCAGCATGGATCTGGATCTCTTATCCCAGAAGAAAAAAACTGGTTATTCTCAACTGAAATGTTCACAAGTTACAGACCTACAAAAGCAAAGGCTTAATTATTTAATTTTTTTTAGCAATATTAGATGTTATTTGAATTTCTTCTATGAAACAAAATGTTTTGGAATAGAAAATCATATCTAAGAAAAATTCATGTTTCCTTGTGGAAGTGGCAGTCATCGAGTAACCTGTCAGTTTTTGCTCTGGATTCAGACTCAATCCAAAATTTCTTTGTTCCTTTCTATTCCCTTGTGATCATTTGTTTGGTTCATTCAAGCTTGGGCAAAATTAAGGCTTTTCCTTTCTTTTGTCTGCCCTTGTAGCACCCAGAAAATAAACTCAAATCATGTTCATTGTGTTCTTCTGGAGACTGAAATTCTAACAGAAGATGCTGAGAGATAAATGTTCTGCTTGAGGAATAGCACTGGTCAAATACATCTCTTTTCCAAAGGAAACTGATTTTGATTTGATTAAACCAGGTGATTTTGAGTTGATTGAGCCAGATGATTTTGATGTTTTCACATTTTGCAGGCACTTGGGGGTTGTGGGGGGTTATTTGCAGAACAGTCTAATTCAGGGTTTTAAGAGAAAGCTTGAGGTTGCTGCTGAGGAGTTCCCAGTCCTGCCTGCCCCTGCAACCTCAGAAGACACACCTGAGGAAAATACAGCCCTGAATCCCTGGAAGTGTCCCAGGCCAGGCTGGACAGGACTTGGAAGCACCTGGGATGGTGGAAGGTGTCCCTGCCCATGGCAGGGGGTGGGACTGGATGATCTGTAAGGACCCTCCCAACCCAAACCATTCTGGAATTTTAGGAAAAGTGTTGAGTGCACAAAAGTAAATTTATTACATATCAAGGCCACACTTGGAGCAGCTCTCCTGGACTTTTTGAAAAGGGTTACAGGTAGTGGGGGAAGCAATATTTGCATCCCACTGTTTCCTTTAAATTTACAGTCTGTGTGTAATCACCCCATGAGGTAGGAGTGTGTCCCATCCTTTCCTTCATGCCAGCACCAGTGGACAGCAGCTGGTCCCAGGGAAAGGAATTCAGAGAGAAACCTCATCCATGTGACCTGAGAGGTGCAGAGAATTCCTAGGACCTGCAGAGAATTCCTGAGAGAATTCCTGTAGAGAATTCCTGTTCTTTTGGGAGGAAGAAAAGGAAGTTTAGCAATTACCACTTGCATCCATTCCAGTGGGAATAGCTGTGTTCCACAGAGGTTTCCGTGTGGGTGTCCTTGATCTTTGAAAGGCTGAGGTAAGCTGCATCCAGCTCGTTCCAGGGCTTGGGAAAGGATAAGTTCAAACCCAACATGTGATAATACAGCTGCATTGATGTTGGACTGTGCTTTAGTTGCTGTGTCTCCATGGAGATCCTGCTCCCCACCTCTCCTACCTGCCCAAGGTTTTCCAAGTATCACGATTTAAGAAGATTTATTGATTGAAACATTTTATTTGACTTTCAGGCCAGAGAGAACTGTATTTTGTGAGCACTGACCCTGTGAGGTTTTCAGTGTGTGGGCTGCAGGATTTAGCATCCTTGCCATCCATCTCAGCTCCTCCTAATCCTCCCAGAGTTCACCCTCCTCATTTGTACCCAGCTGCTGGCAGAGGCACAGCTGCAGAAGGGGAAATGCACCACGGGGCTGACTCTGCTCCAAGCCACAAAATTTACTCTCTGAGAAAATTTATTTGTGGTATTTGAGTATTACATAAAGAGGATAAATTTTGGAGACTGGCAGCAGCTCTGAGCCATGGCCATGCTTGGTGATTGTGATTCCCTGGGACAATGAGAGGGTCAGGACTGGATCAGGTCACTGCTCGTGTCATATCCACCTGTGGACACCTCAGTGCAGAGGTGAACCCTTATAAAAAGTCCCAATCGATTTTTGTAAAGATGCTGAGAGACATTTATGGGTTGAAAAGCACCTTCCAGCTCATCCTTCAGCATCACCAACACAAGGTATTTTCCTAGGTGGATTGAAGTGGCAGGAGCAGGAGCTGCATTCCCTTTAAAGGCACAAGCCCAGCTGCTCTCCAGACACTGAAGTGAGGCAGTAAACCTCGTCTGATTAAAGTCTACTTCGTGTTTGGCTAAATCATAACGTCCAGGATCGTTCCTTATCTTGCTTTTATAAACATCACGGGTGGTAAATAGAGCAGAGGCTCTGGCAGTTTGTTTAACAGCCCTCAGGTGCAATTACTCAGGGGAGTGGTGAGGCTCTGGAGCTGTTATTTTTGTTCTGCTCACCGTCATTTGTTCCTGCTCTCCCAACTTTTGTAATAAAGGTTTTGGCACCAAGTATCTACTACCTGTGGAGGCAGACAACCACCATCCCTGGAAGTGTCCAAGGCCAGGCTGGACGGGGTTTGGAGCAATCTGGGATAGTGAAAGGTGTCCCTGCCCATGGCAGGATGTGGAATCAGATGATCTTTACCATTTTTTCTAAGTCAAACCATTCAAAGGCTCCATGATCATTCAATGATTCTATGGTCATCACCAATGTGAGTGTCATGCTGGAGGAGCAAAACAGTTATTTTTAATAACATTTCTTATCCTCTTTCTATTAAATTACACTTTTTTTCTTATTTTGAAGTGTTACTCTGCAGGAGAAATGGTATTTTAGCATGGCAAAACCAAAGAGTAAGTCTTAAGTTCTTCTTCTTGGGTTTCTGCCTCCTTCTATTTTAGCTGATATAATTTCTGTGCTACTGTAAATGAAATTAAGATAAACTAGTCTGAGACTTTGTTTCCAAAGTCCTTGACCTTACATGGCATTTAAGTGCTGCTTTCATTCTTGGGCAGGGGACAAGAATCTTATCACTGAATGGCTGGGGTTGGAAGAGTCCCTGCAGATTATTTTGTTCCAACCTTCAGGGAGTGGCACTTAATTCCCAGTCCCCATTCAAAATATGTTGAAGAAAGTTTTTTCCCAAGGCTATTGCTAATGTAAAAAAGGTGATGAATGGTTGAACCAAAGGGACTCAAGTGGAAATATCATTTCCTGAAGGCAGCATAAGAGACCCATACAAAAAGTCCTTGTCCTTGAAAAGAACAAGTGGTTGCCACTAAGAGAGTTCACTGCTCTGAATTTTCTTATCTGAAGGGTTTCTTTACTCCTCTTAGAGAGACAAAAGAAGAATCTCTAATCCTATGACTCATTCAGTTTTGCCAATTAAAACAAACAAGAAAAAAAAAATGGAAACCTGTGGTACTTACTTAAGTATCCAGAGATAAAAGGAGAGGGGGGAAAGGATTTTGCTTATCTTGCCTTAGGAGCACCAGTTTGGAGCACAATCTGGTGTGTCAATGTTCAGCATCAGCAGCACCTTGCAGTGAAATTCAGGGGATCACTGAGTCGCTGAATGGTTTGGGCTGGAGACCTTAAAGCTCATCCAGTTCCACCCCTGACATGGACAGGGACACCTTCCACTATCCCAGTGATGCCTTCAGTTTTATTTCCTGTATTCAGGCTCTGTGCTGCCCAGGGTGCAGCTCTGAGCTCACAGTCAGGGTCACTCAGCTCTCTGCACACAGCACGGACACAAAACAAATCCTTCTCCTGCTGCACACCAAGGACAACTGGCACAAGTTTTCAGGCCCCAAAGCACAAACAACGGGGGCTGCAGGGAGAGAACAAGAAGGGTGGGACTGCATCAGCTGGAGCTGGGATTGGACAATGAAACCCCAATGTGCAAATGGACCCAAACTGATCAAAGTGTGAGACCTGGTGACCATTTGTCCATTTTGTGTCCATTTTGTGTCCATTTTGGGTCCACCCTGGGTCCACCTTGGGTGTAGCCCTGGCCAGGCTCTTGTCCTGCTCAAGGTGGATCCTCAAAGGCCTTTCAATAAATCTCTGCTTTATTCTCCAGCTCTGTCCAGTCTCTGTTTCAGGTCAGCCTTCCCAAGGCATCACCAGGTTGCTCCCAGCCCCATCCAACCTGGCCTTGGACACTGCCAGGGATCCAGGGGCAGCCACAGCTGCTCTGGGAATTCCATCCCAGCCCTTCACCACCCTCACAGGGAAAAATTTCTTCCCAATATCCCATCCAAAGTTCCCCTTCATCAGTTTAAGGCCATTCCCCGTTTTCCTGTCACTACCTGTGTTGGAAAAAGTCCCTCTCCCTCTTCCTTGTAGGCTCCTTTGTCTCAGATCTTTGTCCTTCACAGCAACCCAACTTTTTAACTTTCCACACTCTCATATGAGTCTTTTCAGGAACTCAGTGTTTTGATGGATATAAATTTTCTTCCCAGTTCCAACAGATGCCCACGTGTTTCTCAGTCTTTACTCCCTCTGGCTGGAACAGTTTATCCTTCCTGGAATTTACCTGGTGATGTTCAAGCCTGCCAGTCTGTCTCCACCTGCCTTCCTTTGCTACAATAAGAACTCATATCTTGCCATTTTTTTTTTCTTTAATGTTTCCCCTATCACATTTTTAAGCTTTTTATTGTAGCTAGGAAAAAAAAAACTTTATTTTTTTTCTTTTCTTTTGCTTTCTCTGTCACTCTTCCTGCTGTAAACTGGGAACCATGAAGATGAAAATACGTTGAACTTTATTCATTTTCAGCAGCTAAAACATTAAAAAAAAAAAAATCACCAAACATTAAAAATATGCTCCCTCAGCAAAACCTGGCATAGTTTTAGGGACAGGCTGCAACTTTAAAGAGCTACAGAAAGCAAACAACAAAAATGTATCTTCTTTTCTCTCTTCTTATTCACATTAATAAAATATGATTTTTTATATTATTTGCCCGAGTTAAACAAGGTTCATTCAACTGCAATATGCTGAGTATTCAATTTCCAGGCCTTGAGAGCAGTACAGACAGATAATCACATCTTAGTCCAAAGTCAACTGAAGTCTTTAAGGAAACAAAAATACTCAATTCTGTCCAAATTGCAAACTGTTTTTATTTTGTCTTTTTCCCATTAAAATTGGGTCCTCATTTCTTCTACTGGTTGCATTTTCCCAATAAAATATTCATTTTAAAGATTATCATACACAAGACTTTTTTTTTTTTGTTTTTGGTGCAACAAAGACAAATTTTACTGGAACACCAAAACAATGCCATGCTGATAATATTTGTTTTTAATGAAAGGCAGCCTGTACTGCTCACACCAGAAGTGAATGATTAAGCCAAGTGTGACAAAAATCTAATTATCAAAATTTGACTGTGTTTCCAAACCTAAATGTGCTCTCTCTCACATTCCTTCACAATTCATACGTCTACTGTTAAAGAAATCACATCAATTTTTCTGATGACTGGGAAATCTGTATTATGGTGACTTTTACTGCCTTTCTTTATAATTATTATTTATATTGGCTTCCAAGCCATTGTCTTCTCTTTCCTTCTTGATATTTTTACAGTTTTCTCTTTGTGTTAATTACTTTTCCCCTCCCATGTTTCCCACAACTGAGTTGTTGCCTCTGTGGTAAATATTGAAAATTCTGTGCCTAAAGGTAAAAAAGACATGTTCAAATTAACTGACATTAAATAAAACCAAGGGCTCCCTTGTAGTCCTTGTGGCAAAGACAATAAAATAAGGAAATTACTTGGTATAAATAAGGCTAAATAAAATTATGGCTTAGCCTAACCCTCTGAAAGAACAATAAAGAAAGGAAGGGAAAGAATGGACCAAGGCAATTCAAAAGGGAAAAAGGAATGAAATTATATGAAATCCCATTAACAAGCCTTGAGTGGAATTGATGTTTGAGACAGCTTTGAAAATGTATGTGGGGAAAAGCAAAAAAAAAGTAATAGAGAAAGATAGCAGAAGATATTCAAGAGGTGGCTGAGTCCTGTTCTAGTGTGGTTTGAATCTTATTCACACAGGGTTTTACAGATTGTCTTGGTTTGGAAAGACAGGTGTCTGCTAAGGAAGGCAAGAGCCTCCCTTGGAATGGAGAATGTAAATCCCTTCCCTCCAGATTATTGTAATTTTGAAATTAAGGGGCTTTCAGGCAAAAATATGGGAATAGGAATAACAGTTCTTTATTACAAAAGTAAAAATGCAATAGTACAAAAAAAAAGCAGACAAACACAAAAGAAACACTGACAGAGTCAGAACACAACCTGACACCCTGTTGTCAGGGTGTTGGGAGCAGTCCAAATAAATCCTCCTGCAGTGACAGATGTGGTTCTGTTGGAGCAGAGATGATCCTGTACAAGGGTGCAGTTTTTCTCTGAAGGTCCAGCAGTGCTGAGATGGGTCTGGTCTTCCTCTGGGAATCCAGTGCAAACAGGCTGTGCTGGTGTTCTGACTCTCAGGTTTTATCCAGGTGGGAATGCTTGGCTCCTCCCCCTGGGCGGAGCATCTCCCCATGGGATGATGGAATTGTATCAGCCATGCAGTGAGCCTGGATGGCCCATGAACAGCAGATATCCCCTGGAGGGAGGATGGGTAACAGCTGGTAATAGAATACACACTTTTGGCTACATCTTGCATTGCAACCCAAGACAGATATATTTTTTCAAATCTCTTGTTTTCTCCACCATAAGAAAAACCTCATTATTAATAGTGAAACTCTTAAAATAGTGAAAATATTTATGAACTGTTGGAGTAAAAGAAAAGGATTGTGAGACCAATGACACAGCAACGTGAGCCACAAATGTCTTTGCTTATAAATAAAAAATGGAAAAGGAGAAAAACCTCCCCAAAACTCAACCTCCAGAAAAGCCCAGCAAGCAGAATCAGCAATCAAGGAATTGAGATTTACCATGGTTTGTGGGGTGGGAGGATGATGATGTCCTTAGGGTCTCCTTTTGCCAACAGGTACCATCTCATCCTCTCAGAGGGAAAAGGCAACCAGAGAATTTCGTAGTGACCTCATTTTAAAAGATTGATATTTTTCACTATAAATTTTGGGATATGCTTACATATTATAACAAATATACTCCAACTTCTAAAAGCACTTTCTGGTGTTTTGATTACTTTCTGAAACTTGAGCAACTCATCTCAGTCTTTCTGGCTTCATAATGAAAAATAAATGAAAAAAAACTCTTGGTATAAATCCTAAAAAATTACAGGATCTGTAATGTTGTTTCCAAGGCAGCAGTAACAGAAATAATTTTCAGAAACTGTTGGCAGGTGTCAATTTTATATTTTTTTTAATCACCTAACAAAACTAATGTAAAAAAAAAAAAAATTGAGAACAGTTCAGTTCAACTATGGATCAATTCCACATTTAAGCCTTTTAAATTGACCGTCCCTCCCATTCATCTGTTTACAATTCATTCCACAGATGAAAAATCTTTATTGCTATAAATTCATTACCTGGTTCTACAACTCATTTCTTTTTTTCTGTTCATTCACACTTAATGATATGACTTAAATGTAGTTTGCAAAAGTTCTGATGCCTCCTAAATGATTCTTTTTGGGCAAAACTGGGGATGCTCTGATGTCAGATAAGTACCTGCTGTTAATTACATTGCAGCCTTGGACACAGTGTAAAAAACTTTAAAAATAATATTAGCAAGAATACAGATTCCATGTGAGCCAGGCAGCTTGAGGAAATAGTAATCAGATTACTCCTACGTGGATAACCACTGTGGTTCAGAATATTTATCTGAGGATCAAATGATATTTTTGTGGAGTCCCTAATTCCTTTGCCTGCTCTACACGAGACTGATTTTCTACCCCGTGAGCAGCCAGTTTTAGCTTTACTTGTGGCATTGTAATTTATTTCTTCACAGATTGGGATGCAATAATTATGATTTATCTAGAACTAGTGTGTTGCTAAATGGCTCTTTTTTCTTCTGCATGACAACCACAAAACCTGATTTTCTGGACTCTCCTGAAAGAAAAGTTCATAAAAACGACCGAGAGTTTTGTCTGGGCTGTAAACCCTGTGCTTTTGACAATAGCTGTACAGGACTGTACAAATCAGGAAAAACATTTCCATCACCTCTTCCAGGGGTTCAAACCTGAGATATTGATGCCCCAGAAGAGTTGGAATTACTCTCCTTTCTCTCTGGGGTAGAAGTTTCCTGTGGGAACCCAAACTCTCCCAAGAAAGCTGTGTGTCCTCAGCTGGCATTTGCTCCATTACTTCTCTAGAAATACAAAGGCATAAGTGAATAAATAATTCATGCTTTTTAGTCTTTTTTATCTGTATGCCAGGGATATGATGATGCTTTTCCAGGTCAGTTCTAAGGAAGAATTTTAGGGGTATTTTTGTAGTTTTCAGCTTACACGCACCAGCCACCAGCAAAGCCTGTTATAAAATGAGCCTGAAAAGTCGAATCTGACACGGGGACCTATTGCAGTGTGAATTTAATCAATAACCCAGAGCTCAGCTCATTCCATCATCTAGGAACAGAGAAGAAGGAAGGCTCCTTGGTGGAGATTCAGCTCGAGATTGGGGTGTTTACATTTAGGCAATAGATGCAGATATCTCCATGTGAGTGAGGCATTTATATTCTCATGACAGTAATTAAAACCCTAGTCAATATAATTAGTGGAGCTCACAGAGTGATTCAATAAACAAATACATTGGGACTTTGAGATGAGCTCAGTAACATCTCAGGATCCATTGGTGCTACTGATGTTCTATATTGAGCATTTATTACATAGTTCATTGGTAACGACATGATTTTATATAAATATGTAAGTGTATAAGTATGTAAGTATAAAAGCATATAAGTATATAAATACATATAAATGTATATTTATATAAATATATAACTATATAAATACATATATAAATATATTTATATAAACATATGAATATATAAATACATAAATATATAAATATATTTTATAGAAATGTATTGTAGATAAATAGATAGATAAATAGATATTGTAAATAAATAGATAAATAGATAAATATATTTGTGTTCATATCAATATAACAGTATAAATAAACACATCTTCCTATCAAGATAACCAGACTTAAAAAGCATAAACAAAGCAATTAAAGTTTGTTATCTACAATACAAATGTTAATGGGATCATTTGAAATGCCTTAAGGTGTCTGAAGCATCCAGAAGAGCTGACAGCTGGAGCCAGCTGGGATCAGGGATATCCACAATGGCATTGGATGCCTGTAGAGGACAACCCTAGACCAGTCCAACCTGGCCTTGGACATTTTCAGGGGTCCAGGGGCAGCCACTGCTTCTCTGGACAAATCAGAAAAATTGTCTTTTCACAACCAAAATTAATTTGCAATTTTCCAGCTAAGATATATTCCTTAATATTTTTAAGAAACTCTGCAGAAGCACAATGCAGAAATAATTCTGTTGGTATCATTTTACTCCTGTGGGCTTCACAGAAAGAAACCAGGGGAAAAAAAGAAAAAACTAAAAATGGGAGAATGTGTGAATGAAAAACCCCACAGTTTTCAGACAAGCAACATCCTTACTATTCAGGGGATGCTTCATGCCCAGATCCTTTCTGGGGAAGTATACAAATGTTCTCTGCTCTGCAGAAATGACCTTTACATGCCATCGGAAAAGAGTTACTGCAAGGAATACACGGCACCAAATGTATCCCCCAAAAGCAAATGCCACCTCCTCATGTAAATGTCAGCAGGCAAATCTTTT
The DNA here is from genome assembly GCA_021534815.1 of Acrocephalus arundinaceus. Taxonomy (NCBI): domain Eukaryota; kingdom Metazoa; phylum Chordata; class Aves; order Passeriformes; family Sylviidae; genus Acrocephalus; species Acrocephalus arundinaceus. The sequence continues at coordinate 49,617,377 of JAJEOU010000373.1, forward strand.
GGCAGGAATGCTGATGGGCAAAGTGGAGCCCCGGAGCACCAGCACAAGACAAGTTCCAGGAGTTCAAGCCATGTACATTTATTTTTTTTAAAGACTCCAAGTGTTTCTTTTGTCTTGTTTGGATTTTTCTGGGAGTCTCATGATTGACAACCTCTAATTAGCAAAGGAAACTTTGAAAATAACAAGCTCTGCAGGAAAGACAAAGTTAACATTTATATTTCAGTGTAAATTAAATAATCTGAAATTACTTTATACTTTTATCCCTGTCTTATATATATTGCAAATTTATTTTTCTTCAGTTGATTTAGACTAAGTATCTGTCTCTAAATTATGAAATATGCCAAGCATGGAATAGATTTTGCTTCAGAATAAATGTGACTTCTGTAAACATCAGCTCTGAAAGGTTTTTTTTTATTTTCTGCAGTGGCTTTTTTTCCCATATTACAAGGAATTAGGATATTTCAATAATCTCAGCACTTTCCTCTGAAAAGAGAAAAGAATGGAGAAGAAGAATTTTTATGACTCCTCACAACTGATACCAAATGTTATCATCCTTTGCACACACACATTTCATTCCTTCCTCATGGACACTAATTACAGCACAGTCTGTAACAAGTTGAAAGGCAGATTCTGTCCCTGGAGCCCTGCTGACCCACATTGTCAAATCTCCTTATCCAGAGCTGCCACAGTTTAAATCAGATGAAAATCTGCTCCCATAAATTGTTCTTTGCAAAAAGATCTCAGATATGTTACCAGTCCTTCATCTTTAATTAACATTCTCTGTTACAGCATTAATGTGGAAGCATCAGAATAAAGAGAGGACAAGGCACTTCCTTCTTGCAATCCTTCTAAGAGGTTTCTCCAAGTGCTGCTGAGATGGACACACTGAGTCTGTGTAATTCATAGAAGGAACTATTCCATGGGTGGAATGACAAACATTCAAATAGGAGCTAACAGGATAAAAAAATATTGTAGTCTCTGAAAGGCTTCCCTCAGAGAAAGGAAAACTGAACCTAAAGTGAAAATTTCAAAGCAGCAGGGAAGATTAGTTCTGCCTTTCATGATCTTATTATTGGCTTCGGCAGAATAAAAGAAAATCTCAAGGCAAAAAGAAAATTGACTTTGCCAACACACACACTCCATTCAGACATCTCTTTGTGCTTTCATGTTGTCCCATTTCTCAGCTGGAGAATCATCAACTGTGTCGGTAATTTTTCCTAATTATTGTGAAAAGACAAGAGTGACATTTCTGGCACAGGAATAAATAGATTTAAACTGGCCGCCAGTAGATTTAGGTTATGCTTAGTTAGGTGTTCTTAAGCAGAACAGGCCAAGCTTTTAGTAGGTTGAAGACACCAACCAGGCTGATAATTTTAAGATAGAGTTGGATTAACTAAAAAATACAACTGTTCCAGTAGCAGAAGTCTGGAAGGGGAATGAGATAACCTCAATAATCAGTGGGGAGGAATATAAAACATATAGGATGATGTGAATTGGGTGTTGATTTCTCCTGTATCATTTCACATGGAGCAGAGAATGCTTCAGCTGGACATTAAAATTGTGTACAGCTAAAAGCTGGGATGTGAGAGCACTGGATATGCAATAGAAATTCCAAGGGAACATTCCCCTGACCCCTTGCTCTCACATCAGGTATTTGGTCCATCATAACTGCAGAGTGTGTTTAGGGATTTCGCACAAGGCTGTTTGATGTTTGCTGTTTTGTTCACAATTCAAACATTCCTTTTCAGGCTCTAGAGATAAAAAAAAACAAGGTCAGAAGGGAAAAAAAAACCCAAACATCCAACCAACACCTTCCTCAAGAAACAGAAACCAAACCAGTACACTTTTTCAGGAAGGAGCAGATCAGCCCAACTCTTTTGGAGACCTACAGCCATTTTGCCCAAGGCTGGACAGTCTTTCTCTGGCTGTATTAACTGCAGGAAATAATTTTGTCTGATTATAGTGGAAGTAATTTAGCTCTGACTTTCCTGGACAGAGAATACTCAGTAGTGAACAAGATAACTAGAAAAAAAGATCAAGTAGCAGCAATGTCCATAAGTAAGAATCTCTTAAAATCTGCATGCTAGATAGCCTACAATCCTGAAAAGAAAATAGAATCAATATATTTTGTACATTTAAACTGGAGTTTCTGATCTTTTTATCCAAAGTAATGAAGGAGTGGCCAAATTCGCTGTGCCATGTAAGGATCTTTCCCTCTATGCTCTGTCCTGTACCCATTCCTCCCTTGGCAGAATTAACTGGGTTGTCAATCAGTGTTGTCATGATCAGTAAAGCAAAAAAATGTAGACAGGACTGGAGTACTGACTCCAAGAGCTGAAACTGAGCAGGAGAACAGAGCCAAGACATTTCTCAGCCAAGAAGCCAACATGAAACTACTCTTGGAAAAGGTGTATGGGGCTGTGAGGGCTGAAAATTCAACCGGAGTAATATCAGAGATTAAAAGTTATTTTGGTATAATTTGTGTGGGATTAAATACTCTTTAGGCTGGCCTGCCATGTTCCCTTGGAGCATGACAAGGTGTGGGAGTCAAGTTGCCTGAGGGCATCGGTTTAAGGCCATGGGAACCTGCTCTGTAGTTACCCTAACCAATGCTAAACTTACGGTGAGTGTGATTCAATCATCTTTGACTCCTGGGAAATAATATGGTAATAGTTCTGTTCACGTAAAGCTGTGGTTCTAGAAGGTTCCTCAGTTCTTCCTCCCTGATTGGTTGTCAGTTGGTGCAGAGTTTTACCTATTCCAAATTATTGTTTCTGGTTGGACCCTTACCCTCAGCTCCGCCCCTCAATCAACCCTATATATGTATCCTACCTACCCTATCCCAGGTCTTTGGAATTAGTCCTAGAATGTTGATCAGCTTCTCCTGTTTGTTGTTTACATCATTAAACCCTTTTACTTTTTGGACAATTCCATCATACCTGTCCTTTTATTTATCACCACCTTAGTCCGGATTGACGGACGGTCCGAGGTGGCGGAGCTGAAGCCACGACAACAAGGAATTTGGGATGTGGCTGCAGATTCCCATTGTGTATCTGAGAAAGCACAGAGAGAAAACACTCGTGCTTCTCTCAAAAGTAAGAAGGACACAAGTGAACAGTGATGGTTTGGGTTGTTCCTACACCACAGCCCCATGGCATGGTCATGGCTCCTGTAAACATCTCCAGTGCAGCACTGAATGAGTTTTCTCCACCACCAGTCTTTGTCATGATTCAGGGTCAAGAGTATTCATTAAAACTTGAAAAACACTTTTAAAAGTCCTGAATAATACAGATCTTTTCTCCTGAACTGATATGGCTGGTGTGTATATATTGATATGATGTGGATATAGATAGATGATAGATATATGGATATAGATTATATGGATACATATTAAAAAGAGATATATATAAATATAGATAGATATAGATATAGATAGATATAGATAGATGTAAATATTTCCCTTGGAAATATATAGACTCACTGCAAGATCAATTTTCAATTGCACCACCAACATGAGTTTTAGTTCTGTTTTCCAAAGGAACTGAGCATTTAAAATTATTAAGCTATTTAAACTATTAAAGTCCAGGAAATCAAACAGAGTAGAAAGACCTTTGTGGCTCCACACTATTTGTGTGTGAAGTTTGCTGGATACCAAGGCTTAAAATTGCCCCCAGTTGCCATATGCTCCCCACAGCTGAAGTGTGTTCAGAATCCATCCACAGGGCACTTTGATCAGGGGACTCTTGTCTCACTGAAAGTCAGAAGGATTTTTACTCTTCAGTGACTAAGCAGCTTTTGAAAATGCAATTTGTGCTCCTCAGGGCCCTGGATCCCTTTGGAATAAAACATGAGAATTAAATCTCTCTCATCATGATTGCAAAAAGATGAGTAACAGGCAAGTGTGGGTTTGTCAAGAGGAAATCATCTTAACTAAGTCTGATCTTTCCTATGCACTTTGTGAAAAAAGAAAGCAAAACAAATTGATGAGATGTACTGTGGCATTGCTAGGGCTTCTAACACTATTCCTCATGAGAGTTTAATGAGAAATAAAGGAAAAGCGACCTTGGTGAAATGATTACACACTGAGGATCATTCCACTCTGTCCATTCTCAAAGAGTTGTCAGCAGTGTAACATCAAAACTCAGAGGGATGGGGCTTGGAGAAACATGGGATAGTGGAAGGTGTCCTTGCCCATGGCAAGGATTTAAAACAAGATGATCTTTAAGGTCCTTTCCAACCAAAACCATTCTGTGATCCTGTGAAATTGGGAATCACTTGAGTTGTAAGCCCAGAAATGGGAAACTATGAAAAGAACTCCCTGAAAATTCACGGCTTGAGGAAATATCATCCTATTTTCATACGCCTGTTTAATGAGCTAAAACAGAGTTTGATTTTAATAGCAGTGATCTAACTTCTGCTTTCTTTAAAAAATTCAGTACTTCCAGCTTTTCCATAGTTTGCCAATCCTCTGTATTGCTTTTCCACTAATTACATTTGGAACATAACATCATCACATCGATGTGATTCATACAACCTGATTTCAAACTCTCATTTTCAAATGCCTAAATCTGAACTGGTCAGAATGGATTTCCCTCAGCAACAGCAGAGACAAATCAACGCCTCCAGAGGAGAATTCATCTCCATGTATTACAGTATCAAAATGGTCACCAAATGAATCAATTTCTGGAGGCAACTTCTATTTTATCTCTATTTTCTATAAACAGAACCTTCTCAAGCTTAGAACGACTTAGAGTTGCATCCTTAGCTTTTAGACATAAAAAAAAAAAAAAAAAGGGATATGCATCACCATTGTAGTTGCCTAAACCTCACTCTTCTGGTTTTTTGAAGTGTGAGACTGTGCACGAGGTATAAACATCCCATAACCATCTAATAGTGGTGTTTTAAAAGTTACATCTCATAAGGGAAATTCCTCCTTAGAAGAAAATTGTCCTTTTTCTTTCCCCTTAAGCATTAAACAAGCAGGAGGTTATTGGGCAACAGAGGAGACAGCAAGAAACACCTTCCAGAGACAGTCCATATAAATGTTCTTAATGTTCTACCACTGCAAGTCACCAACTTCCCTCAGGTGCAATTTATGGTCCTTTCCACACCTGTTTAGTCCTGCTGATTTGTCCTTCCTCCTTTATGGAGCTGTTTAACAGAGCCCATATTTCTAATTTCCTCATTTATTTTTCCTCATAAATATTATTCCCACCCTAGGGAGCCATGAGCCTTTATCTCTTACCGTGGCACATTAGGTACTGGGGTAATTACCCTGCACACATCAGGGGTGTTAGTCAGCTTTCAGGTGTCAGCTTGATTCTGAGTGAATTTTCAATTTTTTTTAAGGAGAATGGAAAAATATTTAAGGGAAAAGTGTAAGGATGGTTGCAGTCACTGCAAAGGAAAATGATCAAACGCGGTTAAAATATTGCCAAAATCTCCTCTTAGTGTCCTTGAGTTTTGATAGGGAAAGCTTTGCATTCAGTCCTTATTTTAGAGAAATAATCCTTATTTAGACCCCAAAAAAGGTCTTTATTTTAGAGAAAATAAATGGGAACTGAGGAACACAAGCTGGAGAAGGAGCATGTCCCAGTTATGTACAACCAAGTACAAACCTTTGCGTGGCATTTCAAAGACGTTGAAGATTTGCTGGAGACTTTCAAAGAATTAAAGGAAATGAGATTTACCTCCCCTTTTAACATATCCCAAGTCAACTAAACTTCCCAGCACTCCAGGAAAGGTTTCTGGGTTGCTTTGTTTTATATTCTCTAGAATAATTATTAAGTAAGGAGGTCAAAATTTAGCCAAAGAGCAGCATTGGCTTCCTTTTCCAGTTGAATTGTACATTTAAACCCTGAAATGACTGTCTAATATGGTACATTAGGTAGTGCTGAGCTTCTTTGTTTTAATTAAATTGGAATTTCCAAGTGCTGAGTTTTACTTTGTGTTCTCCATTGCTGTGATTCCCCATTTTGATGGATGCACCGTAACAGGAAACAATGGAGTGGCTAAACCTGCTTCAAAGCCAACAAAGCCAAATGAGGCAGAGAGTGCCACAAAGATATTTTTTTGTGATATAAATATATGTATTTCAGATCAGGATAGGAATTTTGACATTGTTTATAGGAGCTGGCTGTGCACGTTGTCCTGAGCTGGTTAACCTCTTCCCCAAGTAGTGCATAATATGGAAATGAGAAACTGAGGGGTATAGACAAATATAGATTATTTGTCATACAGACATCCAGATCTGAACTGTTTCTCTTCAGTCAGTGGAAAGAAAAAAGCCCTTTCAGAGGGTCATTCCACCAGAGCATCTCAGTCATAGCCCAAATAACCTTTTTTTCTCTCCAGTGATTATTCCAAGGGTCTGCACTATGACTAACTCAGCTGCAGACAGCTAAAGCCCAGTGGAATTATGCTTACTTGGTAGAACTGATTTTTCTATTCCATTTCTCATTTGGGAAAACAAATGTGCAATTCTCTCATTCTCCACACTAACCCAAAATATAGATGTGACTATGGGTTTACAGCAACTCAACAGGCAACAGCATCTTGGAAGCCCACTGAGTAAGTAATATCCAAGTGGCAGCAGGAGAATTCAGCCTGGGAGCACAGTTGGATTTAAATCAGGTCTGTGGAACGTCAGGCTGTTCTGGAGCAATTTTAGAAATGACCATTTGGTGAACTCCCACAGCTCACACTGGAAGTGCCTGAGGATGCAGCCTAGAAAGCCTGAAGCCATATCTGCACTGAGGAATGAATTCACTGCAGGGAGATTTCCCTGCTCTCAGCCCGAGTGGAAACTGCAGCTCGTGTCCATCCTTGTTTAAGTTTAACCATCTCTGAATCACAGTGCTGCATCCACCTGGCAGCTGTTCAGCCACAGCTTCTCTGGGCTCTGCAGAGTGCATCTGTGGCCCTGGGAAATAATTACCATTTTAAAAAGCATTCAGATAATTGTCCAACTTAAAGTGTCTGATATAATGTGAAGGCTGGGTCACAGCTCACAAGGGAAATGTTTTTTTTATAGCGTGAATTTAAGGAAATTAAATGTCTGGAAGTCAGATGGGGCTGTGTGATGATTGTAATGACCATGGTGGTGCCTGTGGTTTAGCAGAAATAGATCTTATCCATCAACTTTTCACTGGGAATTTGTGCTAAGGTGAAATAACAGGAGCAAGAAGGTCTCCTGCAGTGGAAACAGCTGAAGTGGGTTGCTTTGGCTTTTCATAGCAAAAGCAATGTAGAAATGTGTCTTTTTAGCGCAGGTAGAAAGACAGTAACCTCCTCAGGAGAGCTGATAATTCTTATCTGCAACAAATGCAAAAAAGTGTGTCTATTTATTGTGGGGGATGTCGAGGCCCTGGCACAGGGTGCCCAGAGAATCTGGGGCTGTCCCTGGATCCCTGGAAGTGTCCAAGGTCAGGTTGGACAGGGCTTGGAGCAACCTGGAACGGTGAAAATTGCCCCTGCCCACAGAAGGAGGTTGAAATTCAATGATTTTTAAGGTCCCTTCCAACCCAAACTATTCTCTGATTCTGTGATTCTTTGATTATCATTTGCATTGCTTCTGAAGCAGTTCCATGGGCCTAAACCACCTGGAGTCATTGGCAAGAACTCCTCCTCTCTTTTTCAGGGAAGGACACTTCCTGACATCTCCCTCTAACTCCATTCAAATAATTGACTTGAAAAGTAAAACCCTAGAATAAAAACCAAACACCTGTCTTTGATGATCAGTGGCAGGACATGAGGGAATGACTTGAAACAGTTCCAGGAGAGGTTTAGGTTGGAAATCAGGGAAAGGTGCTTCCCACAGAGGGTGCTGGGCACTGCCCAGGTTCCCCAGGGAATGGGCACGGCCCCGAGGCTGCCAGAGCTCCAGGAGTGTTTGGACAACACTCCCAGGGATGCACAGGGTGGGATTATTGGGATGTCTGTGCAGGGACAGGAGCTGGACTGGATGATCCTTGTGGGTCATGTGCAGCTCAGGATATTCTGTGACTCTTTAACTCCAAGAGTTGCACAGACAGAAGCCAAATGTTGAGATTTGACCAGTGGAACAGTTTTGCAAAAAGATGTTTTGCAAAAAGATATTTTGTAAAAACATGTCTTCTACCAGTTATTGCACGGCCCCTTCTCTTTGGCCAAGACACAGGATGTTAAAAACCAAGAGATAAAAGCACCATTGCTTGTCAGGGTTGGGCAGAGCAGGTTTTATTTTTGGCTTTCTGCGAGGCTACAAAGTGCTGCCGCCTCACGTGGTTCGATGGCTTCAAACAAACAACCAGCAGTTCATCTCAAACAGGGGCTGGGGGTTGAGCAATGTTTGCAAACAGCGAATGCTAAAGGGCACAGCCGTGGTTGAACTTTAGAATTCAGCTTGATGTTTGTCATTTGTTTTGTATTTGTTTTGGTGGAGGGAATTCAACTAAATGCTAATGATGATTGAAGTTCAGGAATGACAAGTTAAACTCACAGATGTGCTGCACCAGAGACCAAATATAAAACATCGTTGCACGCAAACACTCAGAAACTCCTCTGTTCAGGGCAACTGTTTGTGGTTTCTGCAGGTGTTTACCCATCCCATGGTTATGGCTTAGCATGCACTCCCTGGAAGTTAAGAATGGGAATCTTTTGGAAATTGTGACAGATGATTGAATAGCAGGATGTATTTCACACAGTGTTCATGTGGTTATCGTGGGCTGGAACCAGTAGACAAACTTCTGCAAGAGTCATAAAAATACCAGCTTGCACAACAGTTTTAACTCAGAGAATAAATAAAATAAACCAATGGAGCTGATCTCAAAACTCCACTTACTCAAGAGGCACTACAGCACTCAATCAGATTTATTCGACACTCATCAAGGCAGTTGTTCCCACGTGTGCATTGTGCCCTTTTGAGTATTAATCAGTAATGAAAATCATAACTTGGCAGTGATGGTGCTGGCCTGAAGGATGTGGAAGGTTTCATGGCTGAGCCAACCCTTCTCAAGGCTGCTCCTGCCAGCAGTGGTGGTTCTCTGGTGCCTGGACCACATCGGGTCCCACAGCCTGGTCCCACCAGTGCCTGGGATGACGAGGGTGGCGTTTACCAGTAGATGTCACTGGTGGAGCACTGGGAGAGGAGACACCCACCCCGGGCTGTCCCAAACATGAGCTATTCAAAGAAACGACTTGAAAAGTAAAACCCTAGAATAAAAACCAAACACCTGTCTTTGATGATCAGTGACAGAACATGAGGGAATGGCTTGAAGCCCTTCCAGGAGAGGTTTAGGTTGGAAATCAGGAAAGGTTCTTCCCCCAGAGGGTGCTGGGCACTGATCAGACTCCCCAAGGAATGGGCAAGTTTCCAAGGCTGCCAGAGCTCCAGGAGTGTTTGGACAATGCTCCCATGGACCTGGTGATTTTCTGATCACCATGGATTACATGGACCTGGTGATCTCCTGACTGTACAAGGAGCACACACAAACACACAGGCAAAAAGACACAGAACTTCGGGATATTTCTTTTCATTGTTTTTTATTTATTGCTCACGAACAATACTTGGGAGAGAAGTAAAGTTTTCAGACTGTCCAGAAAATGAGGCTGCAATTTCCTCCTCTAAAACATTTCTGTGGCTATTCTGGGGAAGAAAGGGATTGCAGGAGCGCAGGCTCAGCTTTCTCTGCTCGTTTTACGTTCTGCTTTCTTGCTGTGAAAGCAAAGTTTACACTTAGGAAATGTGTTCTGGGTGAATGATGCCCAGTTCAGGCTCCTCTCCACTTCCACCTGAATGCCAAGAGGAGTCTCTCCAGCAGAAAGTGGCATGTGCTGAAAGATTTGTCTACCAACAGTCTAAAATAAAAGATCCCAGCAGCAGCACAGTCTCAGGAGTGCAGAGCACAGGATGGGAGTGCGTGTGACCTTTAGCTGAAGCTTTCACTGAGGCATTACTGAAACAGGGCAAGATGAGACTTTACCCTCAATTAACCAGTCTGGATCCAAAGAGGCACCACTGCCTCCAAACTCTGGACTCCAGGCTCAAAGGTTTGCCATTTTGGTCCTGAAGGGCCGTGCAAACCCAGAAGCCAAAGGTTTGTTTCCACCTCATAACTTCTTAAAAAAAAATTATGTAACAACCAGTACCAAATAAAGGAGTACAAAAAAAGAGAAGCAACAACAGCATGGGATTGATCTGCCTAAATATAAATGTGGATTGTCTCCTAGGCTGCCTTTCAGGTAGAGGAAATCTAATCAGGATGTTCAGAGGTGTACAGGTCCTAAAATAAGTGTCTAAAATAGACCAAGTGAATTAGGCTGTGGAGGGCTGGGGGTTTTATTCAATCCATTTTTAAGCTCTCCATCCTGGACAGGGAGTTCTGCACAGGAAGTACGCAAACTCAGAGGTTTCCCACCAAAAGAAAAGGCTGGGTCTGAAAATTGAGTGTGTGTAAAAAATGTCATTTCCACCATAAATGAACCCCAAAGTTCAACCCTGCTACAACCCCAAAATTCTGATACAAGCTAATAATACCTGTGGCTAAGGTGAGCATGATCTGTTCCCGTACAGGGTACTAGTTCTAGGGCTGAGATCTTCACAAATCCTCCCAGGAAACAGTTTAATTTCATTGATTACTATTTAATATTCACATTGGGTATTCCTTTTCACTGTGGCAGCAAATATCTAGGTCAGCAGTTTTACTTTAATTTTCATTTGCATTCACTTCTGTTTAACTTGTGTGTGTGTGTGTGTGGTGGGAAAAGCTTTCGAGGGTGGAATAAAAATACTTCACTGGGCCTGAGCACCTCATGCCAAGCACTGTTTACCAGACTTTCTCTTGTATTTAATAAGAAATTCGGTCTAAGTCATTTTTGCCTTAAAACTTTGCAAGTTATTTCTCTACAACTAAAAGAAGCCATCTGATTCATCAAGGCTGTTCCATAGATCAAAATAATTGCTTGGAGGTGGAAGGAAGAAACACACTGACTCATCAAGACAGAGGTTTTAGTGAACTATGAGCCAGGATTTTTTCCTTCATTTATACTAATAAAGTACTTTTTAAAGTGTCTTGCACGTAGTGGGACGCAGAAACAATTATGAGATGGATCTGATGTCTGCATCCTCAGGAACACTCACGAAAAGAACATTGCTTCAAAAATAACAATCCAAGCTCGTTTTTCTTCCATCTCTGGCAGGATATAACCTGCTACTAAAAACTCCTCCGTAACATATTCCCATGATGCTGGCAATAAATGTTGAAGTCTGTAACATGGGAGGACTTTCAGCTTCAAAAATGCTGGAAGTGAAAGAACTGCAAAACCTGACAAATGCCATTAATTGCAATTAATGGAAAGAGTTAATGACACTTCCCTGGCTGGTCTGAAAGATTCTGAGGGGAGATCCTGAAGGTGATGCTGCATCCATGATTGTTACAGGGCAAGTCCCTGGTTATGGAATCCTGGGATTATCAAACTGGAAGTTCTCTGTCACTCCTCCCATTTCAGATGCCTGGACAACAAGGAAGTTTCACAAACCATTGAAGCAAGTGTACCAACCCATTGGAGAGAGCAAAATCCAGCACTCATCCAAAGACACCAGTGAAGAACCCAACACAGTTTGCTTGGAACCACAGAAACATCGAATTGTAGAATGGTTTGGGTTGGGAGGGATGTTAAAAGGTCACCCAGGCCAACTCCCCTGCCTGGAGCAGGAACATCTTCAACTAGATCAGGTTTCTCAGAGCCTTGTCCAACTTGACCTTCAGTGTTTCCAGGGATGGAGCATCCACCACATTTCAGTGAAACATTTCAGTGTTTCACCACCTAAAGTAAAAAATTCTCCCTTATGCCTAGTCTGAATAGACTCTCCTGCAGTTTCTTCTCCTATCGCCCCATGCCCTTGTCCAAGGTCCCTCTCCAGCTCTCCTGGAGCCCCTTTAGGCCTTGGAAGGGGCTCTGAGGTCTCCTCAGAACCTTCTCCTCTCCAGGTGAACACCCCAAGCTCTCCCAGGCTTTCCTCACAGCATTCCATCCCTCCCATCCCCTTTTCCCTGTCTCCATTTCTGATCCTGACTGCTTTGGGGTTGGCAAGGACTTTGATCAGGGTGGTGCTCTGCGTGGATTTGAGCTACCCCAAATTCTGAGTGCAATGAGAGGAGGAGTAGGAAGTTTAGATTCTTCATCTGACTCTGCATGCAAGATCTGCAGCTCGCAAATCGTCTGCACAATGATTCCAATTAGGCCTTGGATGCCACAACTCCATAATTTCTAACATTTGAATCAGGCTCTGCAGTTTAATCTTCAGACAAATTCCATAAATAAAATATACAGTGGAAATCGTTTGCTTTCTTATTACAGCTACAAACAGACTAATAGGCAAATAAACGAATGCAATCAAACTCAATGTTAGCTTGGTTGTTTCAGGGGAGGTTGAAACCATCTGCAAACAAAATCAGACGTGTTTTGTGAGTTTGAGATTCACAAGTGTTTTGGAAGGATAAACAAAGTAATGAAACCTGGCTGGTGTTAAATTCATTTTAATTCAGAAGAGGAAAAAGAGCCATTTATATGGGAGCTCAATAAAACAGGCAGCAGCTCAGGGAGGAAAGTGTTGAGAACTGGAGGTGCCACTGTGTGCTGAGAATCAAGACTCTTCCACCCAAAATTGTTGTCTTATTTGCTTCTCTGTGCTCCTTGGGAGGTGAATCCAAGCTGATAGGAGATGGAAAGAACTGAATTTTAAGTGGTTTTTTTCATAAATATCCTATTGTTGTCATATTTCACATGGAAATTGTATATTGTAATTAAAAGTTTTTAATTTAACATGTAAGTTAATAGCTATGGAAGAGAGCAAGTCAGGGAACAAAAAAGTCAAAAATACCTCTACATCTTAAAATTTAGCCTTTCATTTAATCACTGCCTAGCTAAGAAGGGAAAGTGCCTGAATGAGGATGTTCCAGTGGTTCCACACCTCAGTCTGGGCCTTAAAGGCATCAGCAGAAATACTCAGGGATGTTCAGCACTGGGATCTTCAGGCACTGACAGAGTGAGCTGACAGCTCAGCACAAGTGCCAGGAATGTCAGTAATTCCTGAAGAGGGAGTTTGGAACCTAAGAAAACATTACTGAGTTTCTAACAGCTTTTCCCATTAGAGATTTGATGTGTAGCAAAGAAAACTCCTGCACACTGGAGTTATTTTGGAGCAGTCCCTGCAAGCAAACATTTAGTTCATGGTAAAAAAGCGTGCAAGGAACCACTCTTCACTTTTAGAAGAAATAAATTACACAATCCAAAGTCCTCCAAGTGACAATTAAATGAAACACATCAGTCAACCCAGACCTGAGAGAATTCTCAGAGGAAAAAGTATATTTGTCTTGCTGAGTTCAAAACCTCACACACAGGAGCTCAGCCCCTGTGTATGACCCAAATTCTGAGTCTTCCTGTTGATATGATCCATCGGAGATAAAAACACTAATAAACACCTCAGGGAAAAATTCAACAGGCTCAGCTTGGAGACCTGGAGCTAAACTCTGTCCTCAGGGCTGTGAGTCCCAGTGGGGATGGGTGAGAATGGTAAAGGTTGGGGATTGCCTTAGTGGGTGATACTCAATCAAAGGTTGGATTGGATTGATGCCTTCAGTTTTATTTCCCTGTATTTCAGGCTCTGTGCTGCCCAGGGCTGCAGCTCTGAGCTCACAGTCAGTGTCACTCAGCTCTCTGCACACAGCAGGGACACAAAACAAATCCTTCTCCTGCTGCACACCAAGGACAACTGGCACAAGTTTTCAGGCCCCAAAGCACAAACAACGGGGGCTGCAGGGAGAGAACAAGAAGGGTGGGACTGCATCACCTGGAGCTGGGATTGGACAATGAAACCCCAATGTGCAAATGGACCCAAACTGATCCAAGTGTGAGACCTGGTGACCGTTTGTCCATTTTGTGTCCATTTTGGGTCCACCTTGAGTGTAGCCCTGGCCAGGCTCTTGTCCTCCCCAAGGTGGATCCCTAAAGGCCTTTCAATAAATCTCTGCTTTATTCTCCAGCTCTGTCCAGTCTCTGCTACAGCTCAGCCTTCCCAAGGCATCAAGATGGTCTTGGAGGTCTTTCCAACCTTAATTTTCCTATGATTCTATGATTTTAAGTGTTCACCACCTCCTGGAATCTATGTGGACCTTCATTCACAGATGTCTTCATCCCTTAAAAATCAGTAGCTGCACCACCTGTAATGCTGTGTTAAAAGAACCCAAATTTGGTGATATTTTCTTTATAAATACCTTCATGACGTAGAAACAGAATAGAAAAGCAAGAAATGTTTTCCAATCTGCTGTGGAGCAACATCCCTGCATGGATCCAAGGTCTCCATGCACAGGTGCTGACCTGGAGTGGAAGGGTAGAGATCAGGAGAGCTGTCCCAGATTTTGGAGTGCAACAGGGAGGAACATTGCAGAGAAACTCATTGCACACCCAGAGGGGCAGGGCTGCCTCGGTGGTGCTTGGTGACAGTGTGTTTGCTCCATTTGTCACTGACTACAAAGCTGTGACTGCTTAGTGGCTGCATTAAATGTGCTCCTGATTGATTAAACCCTGCAGATTTATACGGCTGGGAGCTGGGACAGGGATTCTGCATCACAGAAGGACAAGAAGATTTAAGGGCAGTGACGTTAGTGGTGTCGTTCCACAAGTGTGACACGTGTAATCGTGACAAGAGGAATGAACCCAATCCAAGCAAAGCTGTCAGAGATAACCAGCATCAGGCAAAACCACCTACAAATAAAACCATCACAGGTCTTCAGGTCTGATCCCTGTCTCTGTGTGCTGGGAATAAATAAAGGACTCCAATCTTGTTAGCATTAAGCAGATTTTTCATTCAAGGTGTAAAGGATGGCTCTTCCAGGGAGATGTATCACAGTGAATGATCCCATCTCATCCTTCTTCAAGGAAAACCTGTGCCAATTTAAAGGAAAATCAAATCAGCTGTGCTAAAAGGGTTTGGATGTTTTTATCTTCTATTTTTTGTTCATTCTTAGCCCTATTCTTCTTTCTCATCTCAGCATTTAATTCTTCACGGAGGAGAACAAGGTCATACCACTTTCCAGGCAATACCAAGTATTTACCTCTCTGAGAAATCCACCTTAGCTTTTAAGAAATGTCACTCTGTGGCTGAAATTTATTCCAGGGTGAGATTTCATCTCTGCATCTGATCCCTGTGATCAGTAGCAAAGCCTAAGGCAGGAAACGTCTGACATTAATGTAATTTTTCTCTCACATTTTTCATTCATGCTTTTTAAATACCTAATCTTGAGAATTCTCTGTCGCCATAACTACATCTGTATGAGGATGTTGAACAGTCTCAAGAATGTTCCAAGATTCTGAGTCCAGCTGCTGCAGAATCACCCATGTCTCACATTGGAGGCTCTCAGACAGCAAAATAATGTGAAAATCCCTGTGAAAAAGTGAGATTGTGACTCGTGTCTTCAATTCATTCATGTCCTGCAAATCCTTTTCAGGACTGAGTAGCCAGAACTGTCAAATACATCCAGAAGGGACCAATCTGTACTTGAAGCTGTGTCTCCTGCACAGAGGAAAGAACAAAGTCACAGTTGTTCACAAAACAGGGGTGAACAACAAGGAGACAGATATGGTAGAACAGAACAATCACATCATGAAAGGAGACCACAATTCCTTTACAGACCTGGTTTCTTTGAACTCAGTTTTTCTCCAGCCCTCCTTCAGGCTGCTGTATCAGGAGGTTTGTGTATCTCCACTCAACAGAAACCCTTTTCAGGTTGGAGGTGCCTGGTGTGGCCCCTGGAGGAAGTTTGGTGTTGTGGGAAGCGGTCATTAGTGCAAGGAGATCATCCAGCTCTCAGACCAGGACTCACAGAAATATTGGAACACAAGCCCTGTGAGGAACAGGGAGCTGGGGTTGTTCAGCCTGGAGGAAAGGAGACTCAGAGGTGCCCTCATCACTCTCCACAGCTCCCTGAAAGGTGCCTGTGCTCAGCTGGGCTTGGGCTCTTTCTCCTGGCAGCACTGACAGAACAAGAGGACACAGCCTCGAGCTGTGCCAAGGGAAATATAGGTTGGATATAAGGGAAAAGATTTTACAGAAAGGATAATAAAGTACTGGAATTGTCTGCCCAGGGAGATGGTGGAGTCACCATCCCTGGATGTGGCACTTGGTGCCATGGTTTAGTTGTGGTATTAGGGCTGGGCTGGACTCAATGATCCTGGAGGTCTCTTCCAAATTAATGATTCTGTGATTACCACACATTCCTCAGGCTTCCCAAATTCAGGTTTCTAAGCTGATTCAGGTGTTTTCCAGGGACCACATCCAGGTTACACACACGATATTGCTGCTGATTTAAAAGGCAGTTTCTACATGGGCTGTGATCAGTCTTGCTCCAAATGCCACAGGAAGGCAATAAAGCAACACACATCTCCCTTGGCTGTGTTTGTCCACATCCCAACATTTACTGAGCTTACCTGGGTCCAGCTGATCAGCAGCAATGCAGAGAAATGGAGCTGGACAAAAAAGAACTTCAAGTTGTTTTTTAACCTATTTATTTATTTATGTAAATATTTACTATTTATCCTGTTATGCTGTTATCAGGATCACATCTGGAGGCTGAGGGAGCTCTTGAGGAAAACATTACTGTGTGGGTAGGACAAGGGAGAATGGTTATAAAATGACAGAGGGCAGGGTTAGATGGGAAATTGGGAATGAATCCTTCCCTGTGAGGGTGGTGGGGCCCTGGCACAGGTTCCCAGAGAAGCTGTGGCTGCCCCTGGGTCCCTGGAAGTGTCCAAGACCAGGCTGGATGGGGCTTGGAGCACCCTGGGATAGTGGAAGGTGTCTCTGCCCATGGCAGAGGGTGGAATGGGAAGATTTTTATGATACTCTTCAACTCAAACCATTCTGTAATTCTAACTCCTTTCATCCTGACCAAAATCACCAGTGAAATACAAGTGAATGGCAAAGCCCAGCAATGCTGAACAACTTCAGCTGTAGCCTCAGCCATAAATGAGAACCAGCAGGAAGGAAACTCTTCACAAATGCTTGGAGACAACTCCAAGCAGCCTTCTATAACTTAATTTTGTACTCACTAGATTTTAGTCAGAGAAATTGAAAAGGAAATTCTGAAAAAGACAGCACAGTCCACAGCACTTAGCAAGTGCAAAAGAAGACAAAAATATATTGAGAGGCAGCTGGACCAAATGAAAATGTTTTCTGTACATACACATGTATTCAATCAGAAAATCAGGCCACACTCAGACTGGCAGAGCCCAGTGAGAATTTCATTCCTCAAAATTGCAAGAGCAAAACTGTTGGGATGTTTTTTATCACACAGAAAACAGGCTGAGACTTGAGGGACACACTCTGCAGGACACTGATTACTGGATTTGGAAGATGCATCCTTTAGGTCAGTGGGATTAGTTCCAGCACTATTCCTTGACCTGGTGCTGTTTCTCCTCCTTGTAGGCTCTGCATTTTCTGGTGCCAGGACGTGTTCCACACATGAGATGTCTGAAAGTCTCCTTTCCTTTTCTTTAAAAATTATATTTTCATAAAGACTGAGCTGTAACCCATTGAACTTAGTTCCTTTGCATCCTCTGAGTTTTAGCTGGATGGTTTACACTGAAAGTGGGAGAAGGTTGTTAGATTCCTTTTTCTGTTTGTTGTCTGAATGTGCTTTGAGCTCAGGAAAGACAACTTTAACCTTCACTTTTGCTGTGACACCTGCACTGCAGTGTGAAAGGAAGGAACATGATTTATGATGTGCTCACAATGTTCATACCAGAACACAAATGCTGAGGTGCTACTGTGGAACATTTCTTTTCAAAAGTGCAAAATAGAAATAAAATTCAGCACGATGACCCACAGGGTGCATCAGCAAGTTAAAACGAGGGAGTGACGTGAATGGGGTTTTATGTTGTAGCACACCTGAATTAATGGACTCTGCATGGAAGGTTTTAAATTGAAATACGGGATTTGGTCCATTGTTTTCCTCTTCATTAGGAAAATGTACCCAGCTGAAAGAAAGCTGTGACACAGAGGCAGGGCTTCCTTACAAAAGGAGAGAAACAACTCCCGTGCATTTAAATGCTGAGGATGTACAATGGATTTCAATGCACTCTTCTCAACTTCTCATGGTCAAGGACTGCCCCAGATGTGAGTAACCACTACAAAACCTTTACGTTCTTCCAACAACAGTGAACTTTACTGGTTTTCTACATTTGTCTGCCATTTAGCCAAGGTCAAAGTAACCTTAGGCATCAGGAAGTAATGGAGTTCAGGGAGAGCACATTGATTAAAAATATCAAAGTTTCAGTAAAAGTGCAACCTCCTTTCAAGATGGAGCTTGAACAACTTAGGAGAGGGCTGTGCTTGTGCTGATGACAGGAGACTGAATCATCCTCTGAACAAGTCTCCACCATTTCATTCTCTTCTCTATATTCTCTCTGAACAGAAAAACATTTCTTTTTCCTGCAGAATGAGTTGGTGAGTGCACAGGTTGCTAGATGGATCCCAGTGGCCCTCACTCAAGCCCAGAGCGCCACCAGCCTTGTTCCCATCAAGTTGATCAGTTCCTTTTACACTTCCATTTCTCTCCTGCAGCACATCTGGGGACATTGCACATTTACTGGGATGTTTTTTTCTCTGAAAGTTTGAATATCCCTGTATTTCAGAGAGTGAAGGAGTCTGAGCCCATCACTCAAACACAAAAAGAGTATTTTCATCACCTTTGCCAAGGCATTCCCCTTGTGGGTACAGCTCCCACATTTCTCTTTTGTTGTCCACTCAGCGAAACTCCCACGAGAGTTTTGTGCTATTACAATGACCTCACACCTTATATTGAGATGTGATTAAAAAAAATCACAAATAAACATCTATTTGAGCACATCTGATTGTTCAGAGCAGGATGCAGAATGGGGGGAAAATGTTGTGAATGACATTAAACCCATTGAACTGTGCCTCATGTGTTCACTGCTTTATCTAGGCAGGATTTTGAATTATTTAATCAACTTATTAAATTTGTTTTATTGGCTATTCTCCTTTTAACCATAAGTGCAGACATCACAGGGGATAGTGTAAATGTTGTTCTACATTTTATAAAAATTGATTGATGCCAGGACTAAAGTAGCACTTTCTGGAAAGCAATGGACTGGCTGAAATGATAAACGGTGGCTGTCACTTTCTGGCTATTTTTAGGATGGAGGAAATACTGCATGACATCATTTTAGTGACCAAAACTTGCCTTTGTGCCAGGATTTCCTGTAGAATTGATTTTTTACCCCGTATTCCAACACATTTTACACACACACACAAACACAGGTCAGTAAATACCTGCCTTTATTTTATAGGTTACATTGCCAGAGGTCAGTGCTAACCAGGTAGCAATGAGATATAAAAATACGAGACAATAGAATAGAAATATTTGACTTTGAATTTACCCACAATGATCATCTACTCCAACTCCCTGATCAATCCAAGCCTGACCAAAAGTTAAAGCATGCTAATAAAGGCATTGTCTAAACCTCTTAAACACCTAACTTGCTGCTGAAAAATGAATTTTTTTTTTTTTTTTTTTTTTTTTGCTTGTATAAGCTTTTAATTCATTTTAAGCTTAGGATCGTTGTGGTTATTAAACAAAAATAAATGTCTTCTGAATCTGACCCATGGCTGAGTTTGGGATAGATGATTTTAAACTGTGGAAATGTCCTTATTAAGTTAAAAGTTAATCAGAACAGATATTTCAGGGTGCTGCTTCCCCTGATGTTTTAAAGGATGAATTTACAAGGCTTTCAGCAAGTAATGAAATTACAGGAAGCAGGTACCTGCAGGATATTTGGAGATGGTTCAGAATGCTGTGCCTGAATGCAGCCTCTCCCACCCCATACTAATTACCCTTCAACTCATTAAAGGCAGAGACAGAATTGTAACTAGAAGGGAAGGCAGATTTTTACTGGAATACAAGATTTGTGTTGAATGTTAATGAGCTGGGTCTTATGTTGGCAAGATTTTCATTTGAAGATAAGTTATTGTAATTCATTGACTCTCAACCATCTATCAGAAAGACTGTGCAGATCATATTTTCTAAAGCATTTAGGAAACTAGTGGTGAAAAGAATGCATTTCCCAAAGAAATTAATGAGTTTCTTTTATAAAATTATTTAAATTGTTGTCATTCATGCAGATCCCTTTGCAGAATTTGGTTATCCAGATGAATATCAACACAATGGGACTCTTGGGTGGAAAATCCAGATCCATTTCCTGTTTCCAGGAATCCTCTTCACCAGTGTCAGATGGAAAAAAATCCTGCCTGGAAGCAATCTCCTGTGGAGGAATGAATCTCTGTTGAAATGCAGACTGGCTTGCCTGGGAGGGAAATTTGAACCAGAAATAATTTGGGCTGAAAGGGACCTCTGGACATAATTTGGTGCAACCCCCTTGAGTTGAATGGGTCAAGTGTTTTGTGACAGGGAGAGAGTGGCAGCTCTGACCTCCCAGTTCCCTGAGCTTGTACTGGTTTTATAAAATTATTATTTTCACTCAAGTTACATCCAGAGTTTTCAGTCTTAAATTGGGTCAATGCCTCTGAACCCAGGGACCTATATCCACAGGATATTTGCATCTGGGTGTTTTCATTTTTTTCCTAATTTCTACATTTTCCTCTGCATTTCATTTTCCACTGCATTTCCTGTAACAGAGTTTTTATAATTATCTGCTCAGCAATAAAACCTTGTTGCTGATTATGGCACTCAGTGTCTCAAGTGACTCTTGCAGGGGCCCTGCTCTCCAGGAAGAGGCTGAAATCTCTCCAGAGATGGAATTAGTAAAAAAATAAATAAATAAAAATTTCCTCTTTCTGCATTATATGTGTGTGCAGCTTTTACTTTCCCTAACCAATGATAATTTTCTTGATCCACAATTTTGATCACCTTCCATTTTTCTTATCATGCTGCAGGTCCAGAAACCTAAATTTACAATTCTTAACTGACAAGGTCAAATCCATGTGACAGAAGGACAGGATTCAGCTGTCTGGAGGCACCTGAGGCTCCCGAACCAGGCTCCCAAATACAACCCACAGAAGACCAGTGCACTGATGGAACCTCAGTGTGGCATTAGATGATGGGTTAGGCAACAAAATCCCATCCTGGGGTTTTATAATTCCATTTTAAAATGGAGTTCAGGCCACCCTTGTGGAGGTGCCAGCCTTGCTGACAGTTTTTACAAGGAAAACAAGCTCTACAACAGCTGGGCTGTGCAGCAGTAGGAAATAAAAGCAGGAAGAGCCTCATGTGACAGGATGGGGATAATGGGAGTTGATATGACATGTACCCTGCAGTGAGAAAAAAAAAAGAGTCTTCACCATCCCTACATCTTCTTCCTCCACTGAAAGTGGGAGGCTCTTGATGTGGAGGGGAAACGTGAGAGAAACAAAGCTGAACGTGTAAGAATGCTGGATTGGTGTAAAATTTCCTGGATTTCATTACAGAGAAGCCTGCAGAACAATCTCTTGGTCATAAATATATATAAATATAAAGCACTAAACAGTGAATCACCTGATGCCTGTAGCTCCTTCCATATGTGGGAGTTTAGTCACGTAGTACAACTGTCTGTTGTCTTAGCAATGTTTTGTACCTGAGCTTCTGTTTGGTTTTCCAGTTGCCTTTTATTTCTGCTCAGCCTGAAATTCCACGCCAGGCTGTTTAGGAAGGAACATCATTTTATTGCAACTCTTAATGACGCCAGAGTTGTTTGGGGATTATGAATCAAGAGCAGGGATTGAGCTCAAAATAAATGTTTGCTTCCTGCTATGGAAAAAAAAAAAAAAAAAAAAAAAAAAAAGAAAAAGAAGCCTGTGTCTATATAAATATTTATTTTTCCAGCTCTTACAATTCTCTACAATGCAAGTTTTCGAAAAGCATCTTCGTGTTCTTCCTCCTGGAGTACTCTCTGCATTCCAGGTCCAAGAGCTCCTCCAACGCCATTCCTGCAGTTTATGCCTGGGAGAAAGAGGGGTTCTCATTCAGGAAAAGCTGTGTCATTCAAAGCTCCCGTGGCTCCAGCCCTTTGCCAAGAGCTGCTGCGTCAGGAGCGTCACTGCTGGGGAGGCAGAGAGGCTTTCAGAGAGCCACGAGGCACCAGGTGACGTCAAAGAAAATATTCCTCCTTTGAAACTCCCCATGGAACAGCAGCAAGGGCACTCAGCACCCAGCTGAGCCTGGTGGAGACGCGTTTGTGAGGCAGGAAGGGAAGGAAAAATGAAATACTGAATAAACAGCAGAGATAAACTGGTCCTGCTCAAACTGGATGCTCTAACACATGCTGCAGGTTGTACAGCAGAAAATGACACTGTTAGGAAATGAAAACTCCTACCAGCCACATGTATTTGGTCTTTCAGCAGCTTAAAAAGAGTTAGTATTGAATAAAGCAGTAAACCTTTGTCCTGAGTGGATCTTTATGAGTGCTGCTGTTTTAGTGGCTGCTTCATCGACTTGTTTACGTAAAAACCTGTACAAATTGTTCAAAAAATATACAGGTTGTGCCTGTAACAAGTTTGCTGGTGCAGACAAAAGGAAGCCATGTTCTGGCCCACCCTGTAGCACAAATAATAAATTTAGGTCCGAGGTTTGAGTCAAAGCCCAGATCATTCCTTCCACTCTCTTCAGAGAATGTGGGCCAAGCCATGGGTCCTCTGCTCTTTGTAGAGCCAGAGGGTTTCAAGAGACAAATCAACAAATTATAAATATATATATATATAATATGTGCACTCGTACATTCATGTATATACATGTACCTGCATTTATATTTATATTTTTATTCATTTTTGTACCTACTCCAAAGCTAGGCTGGTAAACAACAGCATCTCTTTAGCAACCTGTAAATTCTGTCTTCCTTCCCCACCTCCTCCCAGATACTCCCATGCTGCTGGGACAAAATGGGATGAAAGATGCAGCAAGAGCACCAGGCAGTTCTGTGTGTTTGCACCTGGAAAGGTGAAAGGCTGTTTTATTGCCAGAGATTTTTGGAAGTGTGATGATTTGGGGAATATCTTGCAGCCAGCAAGCTGCCTTTCTCACACACTCACTCAGGTACAGCCATCCTTGCACACAGTGCTGTGTGCCCGAGCTGTAAATCCCCATTTTGAGCACACCCACAGTGAAAATGACACTCTGTGCATGGGACTTGGCCTTCCTGACTCTTAGGGAAATGGTTGGGGTGCTTTGGCTGTATCTGAAAATGTGTTGGTTGCAACAGTTATGGGTTGGTTATGGGATTTTTGTTTTATTTTTTAATCCTTCTGTTTATTTGTTTTCCCACCTGCAAACTCTTAATGTAAAGTGTGTCTTGTTTTTTTCCCATAACACAGCACTATGTTTTGGTGCCCTTTATTATGCAGAGGAAGAAGGGTCCAGCTAAAAGGGTGAACAGCTGAATTCAATGTTAACTGAGTCAATGAGGAGAAGACTCTGAGATTTATGGAAAAAAGGAGTCAAATACTTTACATTTACAGCTGGGTTCTAAACCTGACCCCTAACCCCAGTGGCAATTAATGCCACAGCTGCATTATGCAGGGAGACAAATGTGCTGCTATTAGCAATTAATATCACAGCTGACCTGAGCTCTGGAAGTTTGCATGTGGCCTGAAGGGACATTTAAGAGCTTTGTGTTAGCAGCTGGAAGTTTTATATACGTCATTGGGTAGAGTTCCAATCTCGGGAAGACCCTGAAGGTGCTCATGAACAGGAGAATAATATTTGAATCTTTGCCTCAGCATCTCGTAAAAATGTGAAGCAAAGTCTCTGCATTTTGGAAGGAAGGTAAAGGGCAATGTAGTGACAATCTACTCATTGCTGTGTAAGATAAACCCCAAAAAGAAATCAGGTAAAAGGAGTAAAAAGGTACCAAGCTCTGAGCAACTCTAGTGGAAGGTGTCCCTGCTCACACAGGGGGTTGGAATTAGGGGATCTTTGAGGTCCCTTTCAACCCAAACAGTTCTGGGACTCTGATTTCCCTCCTGGTCTCCTTTCTCTCTTAACTGCTGCTGGCATCAAGATACTGAGCTCTCTGCATGATCCTAATTGAACTTAAAACAGGGATCCGAACAATGCCAACATCAAAAATTACTCAGTCATCAAAACCCGGAGAAACTCCCTCAGTAGCATCTCTTTTCCCCTGAAAGATTTCTAGACACCTGCAGAGCCTCTCGTTCCTTCAACTGGACTGACCTGATTAATTAAGAAAGAAAATGAGTAATTATTGGGTAATTATTGGGTAATTCCACTGAAGTTCTGGGACAGCAGGTTGAGCCCAATCTGATGGAGTAGTTCATCCTGTGTGGACCCCTTGGTGGGAGTTGTGACAAGCACAGGGAATTTCCTTCCTTCTGACCACAGCAGGGCTGCCAGACCTGGTTCTGATGGGAAACCCAGCTGCTCAGAGCACAGCCTGACTGACTGGGAGCCTGAAAAGAGACTCCAACCATCAAAGCACAGGTGAGGTGTTGGAACCCTGGAGGCTGAAAATTCCAGGCTTTCTGTGTTAAAAGGTGCTGACCCTCCAGCAAGCACCACATTTGACTTGAGGCCTTGGGACAGGATCTGAGATGGAGTGACAGCACAAGGGTTGTGGGTGTGTAGTTTGGGTAGTATTGAGTGATCTCACAGGACGAAAAAATTAGATTTAAGATTTTAGTATATAGTAATACATGTGAGTCAAGATGGAGGACTTTGGGCATTGTCTGGGTCCTTCTTCTTCACCTTCTTCTTCCTTCTCCTTCATAAGTTTAAGTAGTTTTCTGTAACTGAGTGAAAAATTCTGCATTGCAGGCCTTGAGAGTCATTATTGGGTCAAAAGTATAAATAATAGAGATGTCACCTTGGTTTTGGGTAATTATCACTTAAATAACCTCAGAAAAAGTTAGAAGCTCCATTTTACCTTTGTTTTCTAGCTTGCTAGTTAGAGCTCATGGCTCGTGAGTCTGTAAACAGATACAAAATAATAAACATCCAAGTCCAAACACGAACCTACATTTCCTGTGTATATACCCCAACCTTGGCAAAGAAAAAAAAGAAGCCAAAACCATCACATTGAGGAGGAAGATGAAGAAAATTTGTGGCTGAGGACACTTTTTTCCATGCTATTGATCCCACTTTTATGGGGTTAGAGGATGCAGGCACCAACAGGTCAACAGCACCCAGCAGCCCACGGAGCTGCACCACAAAACCCCAGGATCTAAATATCAAAGCACCAACCTGCAGCCCCCTGGAACTTCTTATCTGGCACATCTTTTGATTTCTCTGTACAAAATCTGCACAGTTATATCAGTGAAGATAAACTGATTCACTTTCAGAGGTCGTCAGGATTTGCAGGCATAATATTTTATTTTATACTTGCCAGAGGCCTAAAAGGTAATCTCTGGTGACTCATGAAGTGTTGGGAACGTAATCACCTGTGAAAGCAGTCAGAGCAACATCTAAAATTCACCCCTTTTCACTTAAAATGTCAGGAGAAAATGCAAAGGCAATAAACTTGGCAATAATAAGCAAATTTTATCATCTAGCAGGCCTATGAAACACACATTATCCTAAATAGCCTAAGCTTATTTACACCAGTCACCACTTAATGAAGGTCACTAGCATTGAGAGGAGTGAATGAATTTGTGCATGAAAATCACTGTCAAGACTTTGGGTGCATCATTACATAAAAAACCCCCAAACTCCATTGGAGAACTGGAGGCAGGGGACTTGTCCTGGTAATGCTCAGAGGTACGGCCACAATTTCCTCTGCTCACAAAACACAAGTGGGCAGACACCTCCTCCTTCTCTTGTCACTGTTTCTTAGCAAAATGCTAAGTTTCTCTCCTGGACAAATTAAAGTTGAGAAAATTGATGATTAACAGCATGGGGAGGGGAAAAATACTCATAAAAAACCTCACAGTCAAGACAGGAACAGGCAGTCCTGAAAATAAGCAGGTGACAATGGCATTTTCTCATTTTCCCTGTAAGTACAAGATGACTCCTGAAGCATTTGTAATCAAAATAATGAAACAATTCAGCTGGCAGTTGTCAAGTCACCTGAGTTTGCTCATCTGATTAGCTTTGGCCTCCTGTTACGACCTTGTAACTTAATGAAGTGATGATGTGAACAGCAGCCCGAGAATTGCATCAAAATTCTCTTTCCTGACATTGCTCATAACAGAAGAGCAACAAAATAAGGCAAAAATGATACAACTTAGAGGATAAGAGACATGAAAGAACAATTTTCTAATTTTCCTGTGTAATACTGGATAATTATACCTAATAGTTATTTGGTTTTTGAAATAGGCAGGTTTTGTATGTCTTTTTTTGTTGTTGTTTGGTTTGGTTTGTTTTGTCTTGTGCACAACAGGGATTTTGTTGTATTTCCTGCTAAGAAAATGCAGATGTCACAACCAATACTTCTGAGTGCCACTCAGATCTTCCAATTAAAAAAAAAAAAAAAAAAAAATAGAATAAATGCAATAGATCCTTATGGCACCTAAAGGGGCTACAAGAAACCTGGAGAGGACTTTGGACAAGGACGTGGAGTGATAGGACAAGACGGGATGGTTATAAAATGACAGAGGGCAGGGTTAGGGTATTGGGAAGGATTTCTTGGTTGTGAGGGTGGGGAGGCCCTGGCACAGGGTGCCCAGAGAAGCTGTGGCTGCCCCTGGATCCCTGGAAGTGTCCCAGGCCAGATTGGACAGGGCTTGGAGCACCCTGGGATCGTGGAAGTTGTCCCTGCCCATGGCAGGGGTGGAATGGGATGATCTTTAATGGAGTGGGATGATCCTCCCAACCCAAACCATTCTGTGATTCCACAGCTCTCAGATCCCTGAAGTGAGGAGCATTTGCTTCTGAGCGGGATTTTGGGAGTGGAGCGGATGTCCCTGTCCATGGTGCTGGTTCCTGCCCGAGAGCTGTCCGGCTCCGCTCGGGACCTCGGGCTCCTCCTGTGTCAGAGCTCTGACAAAAAAATCTTCAGCAATTTCTGATCGTTCTGATAAACCTCGGTGGCCAAAGAAGTGGTAATGAGGTTCGTTTTCTTTGGCAAGCATTTGGCTGTAAGGAGCTTTCATACATCATCATTCCATCCATCCCGGGTGTGTGTGAGAGTCACTGAAGCCACCCCAGGGAGGAATTTTTCTGATCCAGCCTGGATCAGAAGTTCTGGAGAGTGATGGCTTTACAGCCAGTAGAACTTCAGTCTGTAGAGTACAAAACAGAACTATTTTTTTGCTAAACTGGATATCTGAATGGGTCAGACAAATACTGGAGGTAATTGCATTCCATTCAAAACACTGAAGCTACCCGAATTACAATGATGTCTGTCCATCCAAATGGGATTCATTTTCTCCAATGCTGAAAGCAAACACCAGTTCAGACCAGAATGGTTCCTGCTCCTTCTTATGATGCCTTAAGTTTTATTTCCCTGTATTTCAGGCCTGTGCTGCCCAGGGCTGCAGCTCTGAGCTCACAGTCAGTGTCACTCAGCTCTCTGCACACAGCACGGACACAAAACAAATCCTTCTCCTGCTGCACACCAAGGACAACTGGCACAAGTTTTCAGGCCCCAAAGCACAAAAGGGAGAGAACAAGAAGGATGGGACTGCATCATCTGGAGCTGGGATTGGACAGTTAAACTCCAAGTGCAAATGAACCAAAACTTATAAAGTAGACCTGGTGACCAAGTTTGTCCATTTTGTGCTCATTTTGTGTCCATTTTGTGACCATTTTGGGCCCACCTTGGGTGTAGCCCTGGCCAGGCTCTTGTCCTGCTCAAGGTGTACTCTAAAGGCCTTTTTATAAATATCTGCTTTATTCTCCAGCTCTGTCCAGTCTCTGTTTCAGGTCAGCCTTCCCAGGCATCAGATTTTGGTGATGCAGATGGGACAGTGAGGCATGAGAAAAACCCCACTGGAGCAGAGCAACTTCCAACTCCTGAACTTAAGGCAGAGAGATCAGCATCTTCAGAGTGTGATCCTAAAAGAGCTGCCTTGAACAGGTGAGATGATCCATCCTCCGCCCCTAAACCAAGGATGAACTCAATTAGCTGAGCAATAATGTGGCTGCCCCTGTCAGTCTGGCAGTTCCTGTCCAAATCTGCCCTCTCTGGGTGACTCTGGATGATTCTGCCATGGACTCACGTGGCCATGCAAGATATTCATGTGTCAGGCTTGTTCTTGCTTGTGTTTTCTCTTTAAATCTTTATTTGCTTAACTTCGTCTTTGCAGGAGTGCCTCTTGTTGCTTTAGTAACCCTGAAGAAATTTCCCAGATGTTTCTGGTCAAATGCAAATCCCAAAATCATGTTGCAACCAGGAATATTTTTTTTTTTATTTTGTTTTATTTTTATTTGTTTTCCCCCTCTGACTCTTGCCAAAATGGACATTTACCACACTTACCACTTTATTGTCCCACTAACACATTCCTGACTATGATGAATTTTAGCAAATTCCCTTTAAAAGTAAACAGTTTAATTAAAAGTCTGCTGCATATCCCCCCTCTGAGCCTCTAGGCTGTTAATAAACAGAGGAAAATCTTATTTCAATAAGCTCTCCTCTAATTAACATTTTTCTTTGCTTTTCCCTGGACATCTTAAACAAGTAGTGCCACATTGGGACTCAGCTGAATCTTCCTCCACAATTATATCAGGAGTTGAATAAATAGTAATGTTCCATTTATGTTAAAAATTAGCAAGGTAAGCTGATGTCAAAAATTCTTCCTTTCCTTCCTTTTTACTCTGGTTGTATTTATGGTCCTTGTTTGATCTGATCACTCAGGTGCCTCAGTTTAGGTTGTACCAGAGTAAATCATTAGGACCAAATGAGCACAAAATAAGGTAAAATTGCCTAATAATTTCCCCTGCTATTTAATAAATGCAATGCTGAGCTTTTTCCAAACCAGTATTAAACACAACTCAAAGAGGTCTGTGTGCAAATGCCACGTATTCCACAGATCTCACAGGCTGTAATGGTGAAATTCCACTTATTTCACAGAATTATGATGAAAGCAGTTCCCAGGTTTCTGAAACTCCCGTAGTAAATAAATTTCTGCCTGGTTATTTTAACTCATGCCTCTCTAAAAGCACCAAATAGCAGTTCTGGGAAAGGATCCATCTCAGTCCTTGGTGGGGGAGCTTATGTGGTCATCTTAGTCCTAGTGATGATCTTTTAATCCAAAATAATTAATTCTTATGTTGAATTTATCCTGGTAGGTCTGGCAGATGAGAGCCAGCTCTGAAATAACCAAGTGCATAAAGGGTAAGGTGGGTTCATGACAGACCTTGTAAAGATTGAAGGGAAAAACACAAATCAAAAATTCCACCATTACAACATAATGATATGTTAGGAGAATCTGTTTATTTGCTTATTTCTTTTTGTTAAGCTATTTTGATTTGTACCTAAGAAGTGCTGTGAAGTAATGGAATTACTACAGTTCAAGATGGCCACAACTGTTTGTTTTTCTTTTTTTTTTTAATTCTATTTAATAACAAACTCCTCTCCTCACACACAAAAGGAAAAGAAAAAGAGGAGAAAAATTATAGAATATTTAAAGAAATCTACAGTGTGGAGAACAATTCTCTTTCTTCCACGTGGTTCTTGGTCACCCCAAATTGTTTTGATCAAACCATAGTAAAAAATTCTGTTTCATGTCACATTTCTCATTTTTGGGTTCAATTTAAATTTATTTTTTAAAATAAAAACTGCAGCTTTTAACTCAGCTACTATTTCACTATCAGCCATATAAACATAACCATTTTCAGACAATTCACCCAGTTTAACTTCCTGTTTTTTCCTGCTGTTTCAAGCACTGGGATTTAATGTGGTCAAAAAGTTCAAGCTGGAATGGTGCCTGAGTGTGACAAGGAATTCCCTCTGGTTATGGGATACACGTGGATTTGTTAAAAGATGCAGGATTCTGAATATTTTTTCCCCTTTTGATTTAATCTCTAAAAAAGAACACATTTTCGTGTCAAAATCATCAAAGGCTCCTTAGTAACAAATTTACAAGACTAGTGTGTGTTACAGCACATTACTGCTGAACCCTTGAGGAAATAACCCCAATTATTGGGTTATGTGAGGACAGCCCATTAACTTTGAGGGCACAAATGAAACTCCATTAGTAAAATGGATTCAGCTGGCTATGGAGGGATGATATTTCCAAAGGTGTTCTGATAAAAGGATTTGGGTTTGTTGCTTTGGAGGTTTACAAACATTTGTCCCGTGGTCTTCTGTGGTGCCTCACATTTCACCCCTGATGAACCCAGCTCTGGCTGG
Organism: Acrocephalus arundinaceus; assembly: GCA_021534815.1. Taxonomy (NCBI): domain Eukaryota; kingdom Metazoa; phylum Chordata; class Aves; order Passeriformes; family Sylviidae; genus Acrocephalus; species Acrocephalus arundinaceus. Next base: position 49,647,668 of record JAJEOU010000373.1, read on the forward strand.
AATTAGGCTTTATTTGTCTCCAAACTATTTTTATGCAACTATTTATGCGTTGTGTTTATTTATTGGACTAGAAATTGAAACTGTATCCCAGAGATTGTCCTGTATCTCAAAATGCTGTTTCAAATCTTGTCAGTCCTGATTTTTGCCTTGAACTTGGTGATGTTCTTACAATTCTTTTTTTTTTTTTTCTCCTGCTAAATTTCTGTTCAGTTCCCCATTAACCCATATGAGACTTCACTCTGAAAATTACTCTGACAAATTTTAGAGCAGGAATGTTTTGTTTTCTGTCTTTTGGGGTTCAGTTAATTGCTTTCATCTGGCTACAGATCTGCCATAATCCCTAAAAATGATTCCATGTTATTTGTGGGTTTCCCAGCTTGAGCTGAACACAGGCTCATGATCATGGCTCAATTTCCTTGTAGGTTTTTATATTCAGACTTCCAAAATCAGTAACCAGAATTGATGCTCCTTCAGAATTGTAGGAGTTATTCTAATTTCCTCAATGCATCATCTTTGTGAGAGAAAACCTTGCAGCTTTCGGATGTCACAAATTCTTCACTGTTCTGCTCCACCTTAGCAGCTGATGGATTCTGCTCAGATATCTCATATTTTCTGTCAATGGTGACAGCACTGCCTTCTTTCCTGTTAAAAAATCCTCAAGAATGTGCATTAGACTTGCTATCAATCCCTTCAATTTTTTATTTTTATTTATCCTTGAATTTTATGTCAATAATACAGGTTATTTATTTTTTTCCATTTGATTTAAATTCCAATGTTGTATATCTATCTGTTGTAAACTGTCATTATCTTACCATATGAAAAAAATAAATTATAGGAATTAACTTCAAACAAAAAAAATAGAACAATGGTTGTTTTAAGCCTCTTCTTTCTGCTATGCTAAGAAAAAAAAATCACCAAATTTATTCTCACAGCAATGAAAACCTTGAAAATCCATGTTTTTCCCCTTAATACATACTTTAGAAAGATTTATGAGTTTCAGAATAATGTAGCTGGGGTACTGTGGATATTCAGCAACCCTCAAAACAGGGCTGACACTTTAATTTTGGCCTGACAGATCACTTAAGACCTGTGAATAGAAGGTCTGGCTAACCACTCTTAAAGTCATTTCCAATTTAATACTCCAGATTGATAACACTGATTTTTCTCCTCCATTTTTCACATGCAATGGCCAGAGGGCTCCACTTGTCCGGCAGGAGATTTTTGAGTTTAACCTGTAAGAGCCACAGATTAATTTGATAACAATCTAAAATAAATGACTCTGGCTTCACCAATTTTTTTCCCCAGGATTTTTTATGTTCACCCATTCTGTAAATGTATTTCCAGGTGAGTGAGAAGTTTCCTGACAGAGCTGGACTTTGGGATGAAGTAGAAATGTCTAAGTGGAGGTTCTGAGGATGTCAGAAGAATTTAAACACCTCCAGTGTTGTGCTCTGTTAAGAATTCCCCAAAGGAGAAAGTTTGTTATGAAATGAGGAACTGGAGGCAGGTTCCCCTCTTTGCAATCCCAGATTTGAGAAGCCAAACATTTCCACTTGCCAGTTCCATTCTTTTTCTCCAAAGTACATAAAATAAAGTTCTTTTTCTCCCAATCAGGCTGATGCCTCTTCAAAGAACATATTTGGGTGGGACTCAGCTCACAGAGGGATAAATTTTGGGGTGTATCTGTTCATGTTAAATCCCACTAATAATCCCCTACACCCATTTTCCATTCATTAGGAGCCATGAAGGGACAGAACATGCAACACCTGGCTGTGGATATTATCAATGTGGTACAATTAACCACCCCAGCAAAAATCCAATTATTAAATCCTCTTAGTCCAGGTAATCCACCTGATTTAAGCTACAGTGGGTAATGTTTCTCACTTCCTTGAAACATCAACACATATTTTCTTCCTCCTCTCCTCTCTGAAGCTGGCAGACAGGTATTGCTGCTCAAAACTATTGATCTTGCTTCTCAAATCTCATTTGTTCTATCTCAGACTCATCACTACAGCCACCAATAGCGGAGAGATAAAAGAGGAGTTATGAGTACATTGGTAATGTCCTCACACTAAATTTATCAGATTAAAAGATGGATTTAATAACTGCAATGTAATCTCATTTTGATGGCATTGCTGGGATAAAGAAAGACTGTTACTAACATCATTGATATTGGATGAAATTGATCCTGGCATCATTAAAATCAGTATTTCACCTCTTCTTCACCTGCCCTGTCACCCTGATTTTTCAGCCTTCTGATGTTTTCATAGTTTCTGAAATATTTCTCACACAAGTGTTATAAATAGAAATAATGTTTGTGTTAATACTAACTAAGTTTTTCATTCCTCTTTTGAGGAGGGAACAATTGATGGACTTTTAGTTTGACCAATATTGGGTTGGAAAGGTGGCAACCTTATCCTCCAGTCCATAGTCCGGCTGAAAATACTATATATATTAGAGTCAGAGAATAAAAGTCAGAGGGTTTTGCCCTGTGAGCTGGAATGGAGTCCATGTGTTCCTTTCATGTCCTATTGCAACACTGCCCCACTGACTGAGTCATTGAAATCCTTGTCCTGAAGTCTATCTGTTCTGCCAAGATTCCTAAACAAGACAGCAAATTCCCTGGAATTGTGAACTTCAGTCCCACTTTTGCTCCACCACCATGTGCCTGGCAGCTCTGCCAGTGCTCAGCCACCCTTAGCTAATTTTTTCCTCTCCTGTGTGCAAGCTGAAGTGTTTAGCACTGCTTCCCTCGGATCAGGTTAATGAATAAGGGAGCTGAAATCACCACTTCTGTGCAGGATTCAAAGGCTGCACTGCAGTGAGAGTCACCATCACCGTGGGCTGGGCTTCAGGCCACATTCCCCATGATCTACTGCAGGATTTGAATCCTGTCCACAAGGGCAACCCCCTAAAGCCCTGTCTTGGGTTGCAGTGCAGGATGTCACCAGGGGTGTGTGTTCTGTTATCATCTGCTGAAACTGGGTGGGAGGAGTTAATGGGCAGCTGTTAAAGCAGCTGGGGCAGTGTTCTTTATCTCCTCCAGGACCCATCCTCCCTCCAGGGGATATCTGCTGTTCATGGGCCATCCAGGCTCACTGCATGGCTGATACAATTCCATCATCCCATGGGGAGATGCTCCACCCAGGGGGAGGAGCCCAGCATTCCTACCTGGATAAAACCTGAGAGTCAGAACACCAGCACAGCCTGTTTGCACTGGATTCCCAGAGGAAGACCAGACCCATCTCACCACCACTGGACTTTCAGAGAAAACTGCACCCTTGTACAGGATCATCTCTGCTCCACAGAACCACATCTGTCACTGCAGGAGGGCTTGATTGGACTGCTCCCAACACCCTGACCAACAGGGTGTCACGTTGTATTCTGACCCTGTCAGTGTTCTCTTTTTTGTTGTTGTTTGCTTGGTTTTTTGTACTACTGCATTTTTTTTTAATTTTCCTAGTAAAGAGCTGTTATTCCTATTCCCACATCTTTGCCTGAAAGTCCCTTAATTTCAAAATTGTCATAATTCAGAGGGAGAGGGTTTACATTCTCCATTCCAAGGGAAGCTCCAGCTTTTCCCTGGCAGACACCTGTCTTTCCAAACCAAGACAAGCCCACAGATCACGGGACTGTCCATCTGTTTAATACAAACAAATTGACCTGGAAGGGAAAGTACTGAGGCCAGGTCCTGACTGGAAACAATCAGCATTCCCCCATTGCCTTTGATGATGATTTAAGGATATTAACTGACCATCAGCTCAGTGGTGCATTAAATCAGCGTCCCACAGGAGGAAAATAATTCCCACTGAACAAGCCTGCAGAGTGCAGCGTGTGTGCTGCTCAGTTTGGTCCTGCAGCCCCAACTCTGGTTTAGGTTTAGTTTTTTCCACCCCAGGAGCCTGTGTGTCCAACATTCCAGCCTCTTGTCGTCATGCCCATGATTTGGGTTTGGCCTGCTCGTTACTGCTGTGCTGTTGTTTATTGGATTTAGGGATATAAACAACACTGATTGCACTGCTAGAAATGTAACAACCGCATTGCACAAGGCACGGGGTTGTATTTTTAGCATTTGCCAGGATTTTTTTGGTTTAGTTTGGTTTTTCAATTAGGATACGTGTTTATTTTATGAAATGAACAACACAGACTTTCCAGAATTTGGGATTAAACACACAACTCCTGAATTAAAAATCTGAGGTTTTTACTGATGTGGCTTCATAGTTTCAACTCTTCATTCTGTGCTGGTGCTCCATTGCTGTTTTTGTAAATTTGACTGAACTAACCAGAAATTGGGACATTTCTGAGTCCTCACCCATCCCAGGAATTTGGTAAAAACTCTGGCACCCTGCGCCATCAGTCCTTGGCCACCACCTTAAATATCCCTGCACAGCTGTCCCTGCTGAAATGCCAAATCTGGGGAAGGGAAGGGAAGGGAAGGGAAGGGAAGGGAAGGGAAGGGAAGGGAAGGGAAGGGAAGGGAAGGGAAGGGAAGGGAAGGGAAGGGAAGGGAAGGGAAGGGAAGGGAAGGGAAGGGAAGGGAAGGGAAGGGAAGGGAAGGGAAGGGAAGGGAAGGGAAGGGAAGGGAAGGAAGGGAAGGGAAGGGAAGGGAAGGGAAGGGAAGGGAAGGAAGGGAAGGGAAGGGAAGGGAAGGGAAGGGAAGGGAAGGGAAGGGAAGGGAAGGGAAGGGAAGGGAAGGGAAGGGAAGGGAAGGAAGGGAAGGGAAGGGAAGGGAAGGGAAGGGAAGGGAAGGGAAGGGAAGGGAAGGGAAGGGAAGGGGATTTCCACTGAATTCTGCTTTTACTTCTTTTCATTTCTCAGTGCAAGAATTGAAATCCCAGGAAATCAGGGTATTTTTTCAAAAGATATTTTCATTTTAATGAGCAAATCTATTTGAAATGCTAATGTTCTTCAGCCAACAGTGGATTACACATAAGAAAATTTAACTTTTATTGACTCTACTGAACAGTAGTTTTGTATTTTTTAAGGTGAGTGGGTGAGATGTATGATTTTTTATGCTGAAGGTCTATGTACTTTGCTGTTAATTTAAATGAGAATTTTTCCTTTTAAAACCCATGGCAGCCTTTTTCCACCCTCGCCTTACCCAGTGCTGTGATAAATGTTTAGAAAAATCTTAGGAGAATGGGTCCTGATGTAAATTTGGGAGCTCCTGGGACCTGCATTCAAACAAATTCATTCACAGCATCCAGCTCTCCTACAGATATGAGAGCTTATTCATCCTGGAGAAGGCTCCAAGGAGACCTGAGAGCCCCTTCCAGTGCCTAAAGGGGGTTCAAGAGAGCTGGTGAAGGATTGAATGATGGCAGGCTCTGGCACAGCTGCTAGCACTGAAAAATGCTGGTCTTGGGCCAGCAATTCTCTTATGGAATTGTCAATTCAGCAGCAGTATCAGTCAAAAAAACAAATGAAATTTGAGATATTCTAGGGAAATGAAGAAAATGGAAGGCATTTTTCTGTCTCTATGGGTAATGTCCTCACATCTTGAAAACTGTGTGTGGTTCTGGTCATGTTGTAATAATTCTGTGAAAACTTCATGGAAAATCCATCGCTGAAGGGGCGATCCATCGTGGATTGATGGCATTGGAATAAGGAGCAAATGGACAGGTTGGAATCCAGCCTGGCAGTGGGATGGCTGAGGAAGGGATGATGGACACCTGTAGATCCAGAGTGATGTGAGCAGTGGCAGAGAAGGTGAAAAGGCAACAAACGCTGTTCTTGTGCAGTAATTACTCCACAACAAATCCAATTAGTGAGTGCCAGCTCAAAACAACAAAAGGAGATGCCAGGAAAAAAGGATGTGTAACAGCAGAATTCTCTGAAGCAGCTTGGAGCAAAAGGTCGGACAAGTTCAAAAAACAATTGGAGATAATCAGAAAAGGAAAATCCATAAACCAGCAAACACATCTCAGGATGTTCTCCAAGCCTCCATTCACACCCTGGAGGAATTTAAGAGTCATTATGAAGGAAACCTCTCATATTCCAATATCTGGGAAGGTGCTTTAGACACATTGAGGACAGGATACCCATCTTGGGACTGATCCATAATGATGTTTTTATAGGTTTTGCCCCCTCACTTAAATATTTTTAATTTTTGGAGGTTTTTTCTGCACAGAGCAGCACGAGAGTAGGAAGTGAGTACACGAACATGTCTGGTAGGTGAAATAAATAAGGAGAAGTGTGGGGAAAACAACTTATCAATATTCCTTGGCTGAGGGTGTGTTGGCAGATCATAAACAGTTTGTGAGAGCAGCACCTAAGAACTGTGTCATTCTAAATAAATAATGACAGGGGGAAATATTCATAAAAAAATAATTTTATTAATTGAAAATATCTGTTTTATAAGCCACAGATTTAATTTCTAGAGAGTGCAAGGGGTCCTAAGGAGGGAGAATGAGCCAGTGGTGGAACACAGGGCTGGAAACCTGTGGAATTCTGTCTTCTCCCTCAAGCTACTGAAAGTTTTGATGTCAAGTCTCTTGTTCATTCAATCTCTGTTTTTCACAACTTAATAACTAAATCCTGTTTTCTTTGCAGTGCCAAAAAAATCCCACCAGAAATATGGAAAAGAAATTATTTGGGTCAGCTCCCAAAACTTTAATTTCTTAATGAACTAAAAAAGGGGGAAAGGATTTTGTGGCAACCAATGCATTCATCCTAATTAACCCTCATCCTAATTATTCTCTTTTAGAGAGAATAATTTTTAATAACATCCTGTTGAAAATCAGCAATGCAACATTATAAGACCATTCAAAGGTATCAGCTTCTTCTTTTTTTGTTAATTGTGAACTGTATAGAACAGCCTCAATCCTTTAACCAACAGATTTAAAAAAAAATTCTTTGTGAAACAGGGTTTGTGCAAAAAGACAATTTTTAGCTCTTTTGCAAACAACATAGGCCAGAATTATATCCCATAATGAGTTTGTACTGCACTAAGCATAATTATGTGCTTGTAACCGGTGCTGATTCCAGAATAATAATTACCAAAATTTTAAGTACATTTCTGAATTTTACCTAAACCTTCTAATTACATTGAGATTATCCACAGAATTGAGCTGCAAAATGAGAATCTGATTGAGCAGCTGTGGGGATAAAAATAACTCCAACCTGCCCATTTTATCTGCTTGTCCCAACAGCTGGTGCCAGCCTCAGAAAATACAGAAAATGTAAAAAATGAAGGTGGGTTGGACTAACACCAGCAGAGTATTTTGATCTCCTCCAAGGGCTGGATCCTGACATGGGTTAAGGTTTTTGCAGCTGAGAGAAGCCAGTTTGAATAACGAGATTTCACAGCTCACTTTCCAAACTCATTTATTGATACCAGACTTGAGACCAATCCAAAAACCTGGATCTCACACTGCAGGCATCACTAAAAAACACGATAAAACCTTCAGCCTTTTAACCTCACCCTGTGATCCCTTCGCAGAAGATAACCATTAACCAGTGTTCCATTTTCCAGGTTTTTGTCCCTCAGAGCACTAAGCCATGTTTTTCCTGCTATCCCAGATTCATGTTTACATGATTCCTCCCTGCCCTGCATATTTTGGGATTGCAAACTTTATCAAACAAGTAAAAAGGGACGGGGAAAGCAGCTGTGCTGCAGCAAAGCTTTCAAATGTTCCATTTTCTCCCCTCATGGGGCTGATGCCCTCCACAGATTTCTTTGCAACAAATGCAGACTTTTCCTACTGGGCATGATAATCCAAAAATATCACTTCATAATTAAGGATCACATGTGTTTTGCATGTGAATGACCATGGCTGAGCTTGCTGGACTAAGAACACCAGTGTGAGCTGGAGAGAGATGACAAATCTTCACCCACGGTGTCCAAATGCCCTTTGAGCTTCCATGGCTTCTCAGCAGATGATTTCTTTCACCCAAATGGTTTCAGGAGGCAAATAAAAAAAATCCCTCTGCCTCTAAATTTGATTCCAGCCTTCTACTGACTGGTATTAAGGTCTGCTGTGGGTTATGCTCAGTGTTAGGTAAAAAAAAATTAATTGGTTCGTGTCCAGCATCACTACATTTCAAAATATTAAAGTGGTTAAAAAATGTACAGCTTGAAGCACCATCCCAGCCCAAAAGCTACAGCTCTAAAAGGAGAGGTCTGAGTGTAAACATGAATCTTCTTGCTCCATGTACTCAACATCCTGTATGAGTTCCAGGGAATTTAAGTGGGGATTCTCCGGCTTCCTAAAAACCAGGAATCTCATCCCAGACGTTAAACATTAATGTTTCCAGTATTAAATGATTAATTTTGATGGTGATGGTGTTCCTTACAGCCCTCTGGGACCAGCACACACATCGTCTTCAGATTTTATGAGTCAAGCCAGTCGACTTCTAACAGAGCCCCATAACAATCCCAAGAAAGATGCAGGGTTAGATGGGATGTTGGGAAGGAATTCTTCCCTGTGAGGATGGGGATGTGCTGGCACAGGGTGCCCAGAGCAGCTGTGGCTGCCCCTGGATCCCTGGAAGTGTCCAAGGCCAGGTTGGACAGGGCTTGGATCACCCTGGGATAGTGGAACCTGTCCCTGCTCATGGCAGGGGGATGGAAATAAACCCCTTTCAGCCCAAACCATTGTAGGATTCTAACCTGTGGTTTTCTGTCTGGATGAATGATCTACCAGGGTGAACTCTTACATTGGTGTGGTGGTTTTGACAGTTAAAACCCACAAGAGAGCTGTTGTAAGTTGTCAGTGAGATCCATGACTCTAATAGAGACTCCTCCTAAAGAATTGATGAAGGGCTGTTTTCAAATAGTAAAACCGACTGAAAATCACAGGGTTTGTCTCTCTATGTTGTTTGTGGGAAAGTGAACACTCGTGGGGGCAAGGAAGAGAAAGGTTTTAAAGCTTCGATTTTTCCCTTTTTTTTTCTCTTCCTTTAATGTGTGTTAATAAAATCTGTTCATCTTAAATTAGTCCTGCTCTGCCTTTGTCTCCTTAATCCTGTCTCACAAGGGAAAACATTTAGACCACTACACTAAATTTAGCCAACAGAAACAGAGGTAAAACCATTAAAATTGGGGTCACAGTTTTGGAGACAGGCACACGACTGAACACACCAAAGGTCATTTGAAAGCAGCTGAGATTTATTGATGGTTGCCCTCTTTTATAGGGGGTTTAAAATTACACACCTGATTAGTCAAGGTCTTAACACTGCCTTAATCCTGAACCTAAATTCAGGATTAAATGAGATTGGTTGGGGACTCCTGTTTAAGTTCAAATCCAACCTATCATTGTTTTATCCAAGAACTTATTTACTTCTAAGCTGGTTGAGTTAGGGTTCTGTTATAGCCAAATTTATCTGTACAACTTACAGACCAGCTGTAGCTGTCCTAGTGAACCTCAGGGGGTTTAGGGTTTTCAGCAAATGAAAAAATAGTTCTCTCTGTTGTGCAGAACCTCTAACCCAGCAGTTCTCAAGCTTTTCTCACGTCTTCTCTCTGCCATTAACATAATATTCCTTCCATTTACACCTCCAGGATGGCCACTCTACTTGTGCCTCTGGTTTAGTAAGAGCAGGATGAAATACTTGCTGTTTTGGGTAAGGATTACAATAATCCTGCCCATCTGCTAAATATCTTCAGCTCAGCCCTGAGCTTCCTCCTCCAGGGCAGCCCTTTCCATGGCCAGCTCAATTATTAAAGGCCACTGGTACTGCAATTACATCGCCTGGGTTTTTTCTGGAGGTTGTTCAATTCCCATTCCAGATGAGAACACCCTGGAGCTAATAAAGAACAAGTGACTCTCTGCTGGGTATGCTGGCTCTGTTTGTTGCTGTATTATCTGTATTTCTTCAAATGGTTGTTCAGCACATTGTTTTCTCTTTCAGCTGGTTGAGAATGTGAATTTCTTCCTCTGGTAGTGCCTCCTTCCAGCCTTTTTGGAGTTTTTTCTCTCTAAAGATTACACTGATATGCATTGTCCTCCTTCTTCCCAAGAGGGCAGCTGGCACAGCCTTCAAACAGCATCTCTGATGGACAAAAACCTGTCTGCAAAACACTCACTGGGCCATCAGCACTAAAACTCCCACCTTGTGCTTTCCTCTGGAGGAGAGCACGAAATTCTGTGCAGGGAAGAGGATTATCAGCACCATCCTGCAGATGGGAAAAGCTGAGTTCAGCCAAACTCTGCCCTGAGGCTCAGGCAGTCACCAGCCACACTCCCAGCTCTGTCACTGCTCTGGGATTATCCTCCCAGCAGAGTTGGGGGAAATGAGTGTCTGAGCTCTCGTAAATCACTCCAGGGTGAAGTTCAGGAGCTGAGCTCTCATAAATCACCACAGGGTGAAGTTCGGGAGTCGAGCCCTCATTAATCATTTCAGGGTGAAGGTCAGGAGCTGACCTTTCTACCTTGGGCATGTGCACACAGAGCCCTCTGTGCAGCTCATAAGTGCCACCAAGGCATCTGGGACAGAGCTGGCCCTGGATCTGGAGCAGGCAGGACAGATGGAAGGGCTGCTGCTGGTTCCTTGAATTCCTTGCACACCTGGAAAACCACAGGGAACTACAAGGCGACATCCTGCAATTGTTGCATCTATCCCACAACTCCTGTGTCAATTTTATGCTGGATCTGTCCTGCAGCTCTCAGTTTTCTACACCAGGACCTCTCAGCAGACACAGCCCTGCAGTGCCCACCTTCCAAAACTCTGCTGAAACCCCTCACTCCTAAAGAGTTCAACTACATCTCCCAGTCACTCCTTCCCTGCAAACAGCACGGGGATGAATCCCTCCTGCCAGAGGAGAGGTGACATTACCCAGTGTGACTCAGCTGGCACATTTCAGGATGAATCCAGCCCCAGCCTAACGTGTCCCAGGGGAGGCCAAGTCAGACGTTGGTGTCTGGAGCCAGGAATGAATCTCATCCTCCTGTTCCAAATTTATCTTCCCCGCTGTCACGGTTGCTGCACCAACGCTCCCATGAGAATTCCTGTTCACATCCAGGGAGTTCCTGCATCCCAGCCCTGCAGGGGAGTCAGCTCCTGATGGTTTGGGAGCAGAACCCCCAAGGGCCTTTGTGTTCCCAACACCTTTAATCCCACCTGGACATTTTTCTAAAACCAAACCTCAGTCTTGGGGTGAGTGTGCCTGGAGCACATTCCAGGGAGATCATGAAACAGGGAAGAGAGAGATTCACCTGTGGGCATGGGAATTACCAACTTCATGCAAGCACTGCCCAGGAAAAATAGTAAAAAGGCACTTCAATAAAAATCTTGCTTCTCTCCATAAATCTTTTAGTAATTCCCTTTGGGTAAATCCAGTCCAAAGTTTCTCACTGGAGCCATTGGCGCTGGCTGCCAATTAAAAGCATCTAAATGGGTACATTTAATTTACCTTTTTGTAGTTTTCAGCACTAAAAGAGATCTAAGCAGACAACATCTGAGAGGATTACTCATGTGTCCCGAAGAAAATACATTCCTTAAAAAGGAATAAAAAAATCTCTTTGTGACTACCTTGTGGAAAATTCATGGGGAGTTATTCAAGGGATCATAAGAGACCAAAACAGAGTTACAAATAATCAGAATATGTTATTTTTCATCTGAGTCAGAGCATAAGGGGAACGACACAAAGACAGCTGCTGTACTTTTAAGGAAGGGACTGAAGTAATCCTGTACCTTTTAACCTCTTTCCTCAGTGTTTGAGCCATCAATATTTCTACTTTAGAGCTTCACTACACTTATTGAATCTACCCGGCATCCTGGAATGACGAGGCAAACACTGAATTCCCAAGGAATCAGACATCAGTGGCGAGGATCAATTTTCTGCTCTTGTTGTTTCTTTTCTTGTCGCTCGACAGGTGAATCCATGAATGAGAACAAGACACTAATGAGGTTGTAGAGTATCATTTTGAAAACATATCGAGTCCAGAGGCGTAAATGGTCTCTCTTAATGAATCTTCATGTTTCAGTTGTACTCACTTTAGCGTGATGAATCAATAGTGCATGCTGTGACAGCGGGAGCATCACTGCTGCACACCCAGGCTAAATCAAGAGTGCCAAGACAAGTGCTCAGGATGCAGCATCACACAAACAAGCCTGGAAGGAACCTCAAAATGGGATTTAATCAATTCCTTCTCTGTGCCAGCCATGCCCAGGCCTGAGAAACATTCCTTTGACCTGGGCAGAGCTCATCATTCCACACTCTCAGGGTGCTGGATGTGACTCACATAACTCAGCATAACCACGCAACCACCACGAGCTGATTTGGAATGTAACCCCAACCTCTCACTTTCATTCTTTTTTTTTTTAATTCCCTGAGGGTGTGTCTGCGTGACAAAGTGCAAAGCTGTGCAGGTGGGTGTGAGAAAATCCCATGGATCAGTACAAACTGGGAATTTCCTCGCTGGCAGCTGCCTTGCTGAGTAGGGCCAGGGTGTTGTGCTGTGCCTCTGATAATTTTGGTAGCCCTTTTCCCAATCACTTTTATTTTGTTCACATCCCCTTTGGGCTAGAAGGGGTGGGGAGAGCAGGAACGTGTACAGGGTGTCAGGAGTGACCCCAGCACTGCTGGAGAGGGGAAGGATACCAGCTTGACTTATCTGCAGGCCACCCTGACCCTCATGAATGCTGATTATAACCATTCCATATCCAAAAAAATCAGCTTGGACTAGTGATTAGGGCGAGGGACCAGGATTTAACTAGATAATCCTTTACAAACCACTTGGATTATTTCAAACAAATCCTTCAAGGATCTAACCACACCATCTCTTATAGGTACTCAGCATCTGAGTTACAAATCCCACAGACTTTTTGATCAAGAGAGAAAAGCCCATGACTCAGAGTTTAGGGTTTCTATTTCCATTAAACTGTGCAGTCAATGAAGAGGGTTAGACACGGTGTGTCTGAATTAATGTATATCAGGACATGAAAGTATATTCTTTATCTTTTCCCTGGCTATTCCCTCTTCATGTCATTATTTTCAAGTCTAAAAAAGTGTCATAAAAATATCTTCATTGGGGCTGTAATGTGGCAGAGAAGAGTTGGTTTCACAGCAAGTCTGGCTCAAGCACTGACCAATATTGCATTTTTCCGAAGAAGCTGCCAGAGAAAGTGCAGATCCTTCTACCTTTTTGTTGGTCTGTACCCTGTCATTGTCATCAGTTTTACTCTGAGGAAGGAGTTGTTTGCTCTGTTTGACACAGCTGCAGATGTCTCCTATTATCCACTGATTTTCAGTGGAATGTGACCATCCCCAAATGGCACCTCAGATAAGCACTATCCCTCCAAAACATACGTTTGGCTTGGAGTTTATCTCAGCATAATTAATTATGCAGGTTATTTCTTGGGTCTGTAATTAAACAAGCTTGATTTTACTGATTTTCAATTAGTCATCATTCACTTTTATCAGTCTTCTTGTTTTAGTACCAGAATGTTTCTGTGTGTTGGGTTTGGGAGGCCAGGTTTTGGTAGCAGAGGACTTCAGGGGTGGCTTCTGTGAGAAGCTCCCCCCATGTCTGAGGGAGGCAATTTACTGGAATTTCCTTCAATACCTCTGAGGGTCCAGCCCTTGCAGAGAAATGGCTTAAATAATTAGTGAAACTGCTCTTCAGGTGTGTTTTGTACAAGCAAAAAGTTTAATAAATGAAAAAGAACAAACTTTACAGAAATAAAAGCCAAGTACAGGTTCTTGAGAAGACTCTGACACTTTGCTAAGACACCCTAAAAAGCTCTTTAGTTCCTTTGTGCTCTTTCTAAAGTATTTGATGGTTCAGGTGGGCTGTTTGACCCCTGGCCCAATGAAATCAGCAACAGGCTTTGAGGTACACTTCCAAAGCCAATCAATGCCTCTGTGCTGGCACTGAGCCAATTACTGTCAAGACAGGAAAGAGGTTTCTAGGCTCTTTACCTTACAAGAAGTACAAGGGGTGAGTGCCAAACCTTTCCCTATATGGAAACACTTACTTGGGTGTGGGGTGTATTATTAAGCAATTCCAGGCAGCTCCAGAGAATTCAGGAGTGAGGTTGGGCCCAGGAAGAAGGGAGGGGTAGGAGGAAGGTGGTTTATGATTTGGTTTTCATCTCTAATTATCCTCCTCTGATTTTATTGGTAATACATTACATTATTCTTTTTTTTCCTAAGTCAAGCCTGCTTTGCCCTTGACAGCAACTGCTGAGAGATCTCTCCTATCCTTGCACTGACCCAAAAGCCTTTCCTTGTATTTCCTCTCTCCTGGCCAGCTGAGGAGGGGAATGATGGAGTGGCTTTGGTGGGAACCAGGTGTCTAGCTGAGGTCAGCTCACCACAGCCTCGTTTCTCTGAACAAACCTTTTCTTAACACTCATTTTCTTTCACCTCTCATATCCCTCCACATCCACCTCCTCCCTCCCTCTGCCCCATGCAGAAACCTTTCCCTGCCAGCAGTCACTGCTCTCACCTAATTCTGGAGATCTCTGCTGTTGGCTCAGCCTTTTGGGATATGAGGCAGCCAGTACCAGGGAATGGAGATGGATTCATCACAGATCACAGTGTGTCTTGAGTTATGTAACCAAAAAATGTGTATTCTATTTAAGCTGTTGAAAGAAGTTGAGATGTTTTTCTTTATCTCTTGTAACTCCAGGGGGAGGGGGGCTGATGCCTTCTGATAATGGCCAGCCATTAAACCAGGTGGGGCAGTGTTTCTTATCTCTGTCACCACCTGTCCATCCTCTGGGGGATATCTGCTGATAATGGGCCATGAAGGCTCACCAATGACATCACACATGACATCATCAGGGATATCTGCTGATAATGGGCCATTAAAGCTCACCAATTACATCACATATGACATCATCAGGGATATCTGCTGATAATGGGCCATGAAGGCTCACCAATGACAACACACATGACATCATCCCATTGGGAGATGCTCCACCCAGTGCGGGGGGAGCCAACCGTTCCTGCCTAGATAAAAACTGAGACTCCAGTTTTTTTCCCACTGGATCCCCAGAGGAAGACTGGACCCATTTTGCCACCACTGGACCTTTCTACAGGATCATCTCTACTCCACAAAACCACATCTGTTACTCCAAGAAGATTTATTTGACTGTTTCCAACATGCTGACCAACAGGGTGTCAGGTTGTGTTCTGACTCTGTCAGGGTTTTCTAAGATTTTTGTTTGCTTGCTTGCTTGTTTGTTTTTTGTACTACTACATTTGTATTTTTAATATTCCTAGTAAAGAACTGCTATTCCCATTCCCATATCTTTGCCTAAAAGCCCCTAATTGCAAAATTTTAATTATTTAGAGGGAGAGGGTTTATATTCTCCATTCCAAGGAGTGCTCCAGCTTTCCCTAGCAGACACCTGTGTTTCCAAACCAGGACGCAGTGCAAGCTGTGTATCTTCCCCCGGGCTACTTACACAAGATTCCCTCATAACCAATATCAATCCAGCCAGCCACACCTTGGGAGTTTGGTTTCTGATACCAAGGGCGATAAATCGGGAGCACAAGAAAGAAAAGGAGTGGATTCTCCATTTTTTGACACTTCCAGGCACAAACTGCTGACATTCCTCAGAAAAGACTGGGTGATGAACTCACTGTGAGAAGGCCATGGCCCCAGTAATTTACATATCCAAATCTATTACAGGGAAGAATGAATTAGCCTGTGAAAGAAATTATTCTTCTCCATTGACTTCAAAAGGAGCAGAGGGAAGACAGCTCACTTTGGCACAGGCATTCTATCTCTGACTTCACTCCTTAAATAACTGTGAGGTGGATCCCATCCCACACACTGTCTGAAAGATCAAGGTGAGTGAGCTAATGATCCCATCTGACCCTTAAATCTGTGAAAATCACTGAAATAAGAGCTGATTCAAGGGACTTTTTTCCCACACAGCCAAGGTAACCAATTCCTGCAAAAAACTGAAGCCAGCCAAAGTTTAAAAAGCACATGCAGAGTTAAATATTATGGTTTAAAAATACTGAAAGGTTCTGGGGGGGGAAAAGATTTACATTCTCTCCTCCAGAGATAAAACAACCAAGAAATGGGGATTAGGAAGGAAGCACCCATGTGATTAAATTATCCCAGAGATGACAGCCTCAAGAGTCCTCCTGCTGACAACCAAACCAGACCCATCCAATTTTATGCAGGAATCATAAAGCATGGCTCCAAAATTTCCTATGACATTGAAAATCTGACCTGAGACCATGTCCATCATATGAAGAGCTGCCCCTCTCCATATGTGTGTGTGATACAGCCCAGTGTGTATCTTCCATCAGTCTCTCCTAACTGGGAAGGTCTGTCACAGACCTGTCACTGTCACAGACAGCTCAAAGAGCCAGAGATTTCATCCAGAATAGTAACATATTATTTCAATTTTACTCAGACAGCTATAATTGAAATGGAGTCTCTTCACAAGGCAAATTTCCATGTTGGATGTATTTTTCAAGTCCACCATCAGAGGAGAATGTTCAACACAAAGACTACTAAATTAGTCTGAGAAATGAATCCAGAGACACAGTCTAACATTCCTCCTCTCAAATGAGCATGTAATTAAAGATTCTTTTTGCATTTTGGTAATTTCAGTCAGCTCCAAGCCTTAGGGCTATATTCTGAAGTGGAAGATTGATTTTATAGGGGTTTTGATGAAAAATTGGCTGTATTTTAGAAATTCATTCCATTTCTGGACTACATCTGAGCGAGATTCATTCCCCTTGTGATTCCAGTGGCTTCACTGGGGATTGATGTGAATTAAATATGATTAGTGGTGCCTCATAAATCTCCAGTTACCCATGTAGTAAGTGCCTCTGCACAGTTACAGGACCCGTGGCTTTGGATATATCAATATCCAGCGATATTTCAGGCTGACAGTTCACTGTTAGAGGACACACCTTGGCAGTGGGGATTTGAAGATGGCCCCATGGCCACAAGGCATTTAGCAGAATGTTTTGAGAGCAGCCCTGAAGAAAATGAATTGTGTTGATGGACACAGCTCAGAAAGGTGCATTCACAGACTGAATTCTGGGCTGCAGCAAAAAAAAAAAAGTGACCAGAAAGTTGATGGAGGAGATTCTCCCCTCTTCTCTACTGCATCCAGGGTATTACAAAGAAATCTTCCCCGTGAGGGTGGGGAGGCCCTGGCACAGGTTGGCCAGAGAAGCTGTGGCTGCCCCTGGATCCCTGGAAATGTCCTAGGCCAGGTTGGACAGGGCTTGGATCACCCTGGGATAGTGGAAACTGTCCCTGCCCATGGCAGGATGGAATGAGATGATCTTTAAGGTCTCCTCCATTCCAAACCATTCCAGGATTCTGTGATCACAGCTGGTTGGAAATGGCAAAAAAAAAAAAAAAATACACCTCAAACCCAACCAGAGATATCTAAAACATTGGCAGACAGGAGATGGTATAAGAAGAAAACTGATCACATCATCATGGTGATGTGCCCAAGTTAATCAGGTAATTAGTTTATTAATTAATTATTAAGGAGCTGCAGGCTTCCCTCACATTCTCATGCCATTCTACTGTTGAGAACATGAGAACTTCTTCATATTCTCATGCCTGACCTACTCACAACCTCCCAAATTCTCTCTGGAGACAGTACACAGCCCTGCACTTGTGAGGACAGACAAAACTTGGAGGTGTTGGCAGCCGAGGAAGATCATGGTCTCACATGCTCAGATCAAGACAGTCTCACCCTCCACGGACTGATTCAGCTCCCTGTGTGAAATCCATCCTCTTCTGAGCAGGCAATCCGTGTTCCCTCAGCTCTGGCCAGGTTTGGAGGCTGGGCCCTGCTTTGGATTCCTTTCTCCTGCTGCTGGTGTGAGCTTTCCCCGGTACCTCTACTGCAATCAATCTCTTTTGTCTGCTGATGCAGCTCCTGATGTGACACCCTCGTGGATAATCGCCCGGGGATATAAATAGTGAGCTGATTAGAGCCAGCATTGGAATGCTGGCTGCCCTCAGGATGGCTTAGCTTCCCTTCAGCTCCAGACACTGCCTTCCTCAAACCACCTTCTGCGCAATCCAAAGGATTTGAAGTCTCCCTGCAGTGCTGGAGCCCAGCCTGGCCGGGTTCCTTGACCAGCACACTCTTGGTGCTCCCAGATGTTCCACATGAATAATTATTTTTAGCCAAAACTCAAGCCCTGAGCGTGTGACCATGTTGAACAACAGACCTGGAAATCACTCAGGGATATTCAAAATATTTTGTGACAAATATTAAAATATTTTTGACAAATATTAAAGCACATGCAGAGGACGTGCCTGAAAAGCTGCCTCAAGTTCTCCATAACATATCTATGCAAATGTTATCACTGATATGAGGTAAATGTGAAAGGGGATCATGGGTACAGAGCATGTAAAGGTTTTATGGCTTAGCCTCTGTAAATATTCTTCAGGTTTCCTCCATAATGTGATTGTTAATAGAACCCTGACTAGGTAAAAAAAATATTTTTTTAAATCCTTCTAATGAAAATTATGGGTTTTTAAAACCATCTGGCTTTATTTTCCCCACTTTTTAAACAGTGGATGAATAGAGAAGTCTTGATCAGCTTTGGAGAAGAACAGAATATAAAGGGTTAAACATTTAGGATAGTTTATCATTTTTAATTACATACCAAAATCAAAGTAGCATTGGATCTCATGCTGATAACCATTCTTTGCAGGAGCCACAGGTCACTGCTCCCGTTTCCAACTCAAAACAGGATTCGGTCCAAGCAAATAATTTCAGCTCAGGTTGTTATTGTTTGTATAACCATTGCCCTTAAAAGGTTTTACAGCTTGAGCAAATAACCCAAAATCAAACCAAACTGAAGGGAAAACAGAAGTGTCATCCTCTGAAAGAGCTGAAAGCTGCACCTGCTTTGAATTCAGGGTCCTGGTTCCCAGGTTGCCTCTGAAACTCTCAACAACACAATGCCTGGGAGCATTCCAGCATCAAGATTTCCATTCATTCCCTGATTTTAATGCCTGGAGTGACCTGGTGCCTGCCCAAACCCAGAGCACAGGGCATGTCTGGGGAGACATCACCAGCCCTGACAGAGTTCTCCCAGCTCAGATCATTCCCAAGGAGAAAGGGGGCAGGACAAGTGGGTCCCACATGTGTTTTCTGCTGACCTAATCACAGCTGGGTACAACAAAACCCTGAATCCCAGTGAAATCTGTCACCCAGATATTTACAGTCTGGGCTTTGCACCTGAAATTATCAGCCCTGAGTTCTGCTGCTGAAGGACAGAAATAAGGTACTTTTGAAGGGGGTTTGTCTGACATCTTTCAGATGTTCTCATCAGGATTCTCTCCATCTTTCCATGGCTGGAGGTGATTAAACTCCCAATGATTGTTAAAAACCTGAGGAGACAAATTACCACCTGTAACATGGTGCTCCACAATGACAATTTGAAAGAGTACTTTTGACACAGCACCCACATCTTCCCACCCTGTCAAGCACAGATGTGTTGCAGATCTTGCAGATCCTGCCTCACAGGGCTGTGAGGGGGAGTCTCAAATAACTTTATTTTTACCTGTGTTTAAGCAAACAAACCCCACCCAGAAAGCCCAACAAAGGGGTTGTATAAGGGAGCATTGCTCTCATTTTATGTGCAGAGGAATTGATGGCTCCAGCAAAGTCAGAAGATTATCTGAAGATGCAAACTGGGGCGCACTGTGATAACACTTCACTATTTACAGGCTGGCTCTTGACAGGGAGTGTGTTTGCTTTTGGGGCCACAGCTGAAGAAACACATGTAAATACTGGGTTTTATTGCAGGGCTCTTTTGCTGTCCAGGAATAGAGCAAGCCTTGAGCAGCATGAAAGGCACAGGTGGAGCGTTGGGCAGTGCTGAGTTTTGTTATCTTGGCCACCCCAAAAGATCTCCACTGTGATTAATTTCCCTGGAAATCAATGTGGTGGTGGCACTGAGACTGTCTTGCAGTGAAATTCATCCTGCTTATTCTAATTGTTTGACTCTGGGTCCAAATGGCTGCTCTGACATATAATCCTAATTATGTGCTCTGAATAATTTTGACCCAGCTCAGCAAAACCCTGAATAAGTCCCAAAGAGGAAATAGTTTCAACCGACCTTTAGCTTTCAGCACTAACTCTAACCTCCCCAACTTCAACGGACTTGAGTAAACTGAAATTTAGACACTATAACCTCCCCAGCTTCAACAGGATTTGAATAAACTGAAATCTAGACCAAGTCTGTAGTGATTCTTCCCTTGATTGTGGATAATTTCTTAAAGGGAAGCTTTAGCTGATTATAACTCCCAATTCAGAGATTCCTTGTTATCTTGGCATTGTCTAAAATTATAATTGTTATTTTCTCACTTGTAAATAAACAGAAAGACTGAATTTCATCTTGGACCTTATTACAGGCTTATATTTTGTAGTCATCCCTGATATTCACAATAACAGAAAGCCTTGGTTCGACCTGAGCATGGATAAATGGTGAAAGCAGAACATCTCTAGTTTTGCAGATTGCATCCGCATGTCTGATGTTTTGTCCTGTGGCCTCCACCCTTTCTGCTGGAAAACTTCAATGGGAAGTGTGGAGCCTTGGTGCAGTGAGACTCCAGGGCCCCATCATCGATCAGATATGCCTGGAACACACAAATAAACAAATGAAAATTGGTGAAGCTGCAGTTAAACGAGATGGGGATGACTCACTGCAGAGCGAGTCCAACCCACTCACCTCCCCAGACAGAGGGAGATGTGGCACAGCTGCCTAAATTCCCCCCCAGAGAACTATTCCCATTAAACAGGGGACAGACACCGTAAGTTTTCTAGCCCAGCTGCTCCCAGCAATGTTTTACAGTGAAAACACCTCCACCACCCCCAGTTTCTCCTGGGAATCCTGAAGGAGACAGGACCTTAGCAGGGTCAAGCTTTAAAAATGTCTCACCTGCCTCCAAAAAACTGGCTGCCTGAGAGCAAAAAAAAACCCCATAAACACATCCATGAGTGCTTGGGGCTGCCCTCAGGGCTGGCACTGGAATGTTTTTCCCTGTGCCAGCTGCACACAGCCCGGTGCCCAGGCTGACTGGAGATAACCCAGACTCAGATGCCACTCCCTCCCCGCGTGGAGCTGTGGGGCAGGAATGGGAATGGCTGATCTTTGCCATCCTCTGCCAAAGTTCTGTGTGTTGAAAGGACCTAGAACATAACATTTCTCTCCATTGGTGGGTGCAATGTTTTGCTGACTTATAGTGAGGACGCTTCATTTGCTTGCACAGATCCATCACAAAACACAGATCTTTTAACCCTTTATATTCCATTCATCCCCAAAGCTTATCAAGCTTCTCTATTCGTCCACTGATGAAAAAGTGGGGGAAATAAAGCCAGACTGCTTTAAAAATCCGTGATTTTCATTAGAAGGATTGCGATGGTCTGAGTGTTTCCTAGAACTCTGCTGTGAGATAGGATTAGGAGAAAAGCAAGCAGGCCCAACTTAATGGTTGCAATGATAGATTTATTAACACACACTAATAGAGGAAAATAAGAATCAAAATGAAACTTTCAAAATGTCTTCCTCCAGCACAAACTGTTCACTTTCCCACAAACAACATGAAGAGACAAAACCTGTGATTTTCACTCAGTTTCACCATTTAAAAAAATACTTTTTTTTACCTAATCAGGGTTCTATTAACAATCACACTGTGGAGGCAACCTGAAGAATATTTACAGAGGCTAAGCCATAAAAAGTGCCCGAGGGCAGCGGCACAAACGTGAAAAGCCGCCCTGTTCCAAAGGGATTGCCAGCCAGGGGGTGAGCACAGAGGAGAAAACGCTGTAAAAACACTGAGGGCTGAGTGTAAACAGAGAGATAAGGCAGCGTTCAGGGAGAAGATGAATGCTACAAATGCCAAGGGTCATATTTTCTGTTAAAACAAATAAAGCTTCGCTGAGCCCCGGTGAACTTCACTGGGGCTGTGCCAAGCCTTTGATATGTGAGGAGCGAGTTCAAGGCAGCACCTCGGAGGCAAAATCCAGTCCCAAACTCTCCTGTCCTTCAGAAAGGTCACTCACCTCTCTGTGAAATCCCTTTCAGAGGCACCAGGTAGCACAGGAGGCACCAGCACAGAGCCTGCACATCAGGAAAGCTCAATAAATTCAATTATCTTAACTCAAAAGCGCTGGAGCCTGATGCTTCACTTCCCTCAGTTATTCCCTATGTTATGTCATTCCCTTGGATAATGTTTAGCTCTCCATGGGAAGCGTGTCTTTATACACCTGATTTTTTCTAAATGACTACAGCAGCACCCACAGTTAAAAAATTTCATTCTTTTCCTTGAAAAATCCAGTGCCAAACTTCCCAGAGAGGCTCAAAATTCACAGATATCAGAGTAATGCCAAACACTTAGGCTCCTTCAGTCATCCACCTCCTGATACAGAAAAAGAGACTGGGACTTTTTGGGATGTCATTATGTCATTGCCATTTGCACTGTCAGGAATTGATGGGAAGCATGGAAAATCAGTCATTGTCAATCCGGTTAAATCCAACACGATTTAGTCTGGATTAGGAGAGGGATTCCCTGTTTTGTACAGTCAGTCTGGCAGATTGTGGGCATGAAACTATCTTTTGCTTACAAAGAATGAGGAGTTGTCAGGGAAAAGGGGAAAAAAAATCCACATCAAAATTATCTGGAAAATTACATTTGTGTGAGACAAATCCTTCCCAGACAGCATTAATTCAGGAGAAGGTGCTGTCATTTCTTATTCCCCCCAAGAAAGAATTTTATTTTTCATGTGTGTTGAAAGGACCTAGAACATAACACTCCTCTCCATGAGTGGATGTAATGTTTTGCTGACATATAGTGAGGATGCTTAATTTGCTTGCAGAGATCTATCCTGGAGGCAGCAGATATGTAAGGAATGCATCAGGCAAGGGAATCAAATGAGCAGCACAAACCCTGGGATATTCGTCAGCTCAGCCAAGAGAAATGAACTGCAGCAGCCAGAAAGGCTGGCTTCAAATCTGATTCATAATAAGGAGGGCTGGAGGAAGAACTCCCAACCCTAATACCTGGTTGGATTCTTTCTCTCCGAGAGATTAGAGCTGAGTGGAAAGGGAAAAGCAGGGCTGCTCTCATTGCTTTGTGCTAGGAGGATTTTGAACAGCAGGTTTGAGCTGGAAACAAGGGATATCCCAGCTAAACAAACAGGAGGAAAATCAATGATCTTACAAGGAGCGTTCAGCTGCTGCCAAAAGCAAAACCAGGCAGAGGCAGAAATTGATTCTTTACAGTGGCATGGGTTTGTTTGGGGTGTGAGAGAACGAGCTCACAGGGGAGCCCTCAGACAGGCAGATAGCTTCACACTAACCACACACAGAGCCTCTGAATTAATCCTTTTCCTGTGGAAACAACCAGATTTCAGAGATGTGTGATAGACAACCAGCAAGTTTCAGGCTCAGGTGTTTTCCTACTAAGCTGCCAAAAAATCCCTCAGTCTGGGGGAAAGAAGGGGGTTTTATTCCCTTCTTCCTCTTCTCCATCACCATTTCTGAGCCCCGGCCTTGTGATTTTTGTGTTGTTTTCCTGACTGATGCCTGCAGGAACATCAGCACTGCTGGGATAGTCTGGCATGGGGCAGGGCTGCCCAGCCCTGTGTGAGAGCACCTGGCTGGGACAGAGCTGAGCAGACCAAGGCTGTTGTCAGCTGAGATGAAAGATCTCTGCAGGCAAGAGAGGAAAGGAGGCAGCCTGAGCTCGCTGTTCAGTTCAGAAGAGGAAAATAAAAGAGAAGAACTCACGGGAGCTCTTGTGACTGATAAATCCCAAAGAGTGTCCTGGTGCATGTCCAGTGCTTTGGATCTCAGCTGCACCTTTCATTTGGCTCAGAAAAGAGAAAGTAGCAACTCAGCAGGTGCAAAAAATGGGATCATGCTCCACAGTGTGGCCAAAAATGCTTTGTTGAGCATTTTCTCTGATTCCACCTTCTTCCCAGTGTCTGGCTCTCCGTAGATCAGAGGCACTGTCCCCAGAGTTCTTTGCATCCCTCAGGACTCCAGCAGCCCCAGAGCATAAACCTGGATGGATCAGGCAGATCCTTGTTAAAAGCACAAATTCAGAGAACAAGCTGACTTCTGAAATGTGAGCTTTCCTCTTTAATCCTTCCTGAAATGAGTGGGGCAGTTCAGCCTTCTCCAAGCTGGTTTCAGTAAACTCTGGCACATCCAGTCTCAGAGGTTCAGGAGGATTTTGTCCACAGTGAAGCCAAAGGTGGATAAAAGATGTGATCTTGGAGAGCAAAAGATTTACAGAATCTTGGATTTTTTAGCTTGGTAAAGACCTCTAAGATTGAGTCCAACCATTAACCCAGCACTACCAAGTCCAGCAACAAACCACATCCCTGAGTGCCACCAGCAAGTCCAAGCAGACACCTTGGGGAGAGCCCTGAATTTTTTATTCACTGTTTATTGCACTTGTCAGTTTACACCAAGCCTCACAACATTTATCACAAAAATTAACAAGATTCTAGAAATTCCTCTTTCCAGCTGCTGAGGTCCTGAAACCAGTTCATTATTTGAACAACAGAGATTCTCATCACCCAGCCAGGAGAATCCAGGGCTGGTTCTGTGGACCCCAGCAGCCAATCCTCTCTGTGCAGAGCAGCTCCGTGATGCGTTTGGCCAGGCTGTGTAAAATGTTCCCTTTCCTGCCGCCTCCACAAAGGCATCAGGTGTGCCACATCCTCTAATGATCAGGTGGAGGCTTTATCTCTCTCTCTAGAGCATGTTTTAGCCCAAGCTTTTATTTAGCTTGTGTAATCTCTGGTGTCAATCACCGTGTTGCTTTCCCTGCTTCTTGTGCCTTCCGCTGCCAAACGACTCTGAGTGTTAGAGGAGATAAAAATCTCTCAGCAGCGAGGGTGAAATGTTTCTTCATGGTGGCCACGACCTGGCACAGAATCTGCCTCTGCTGGGCATTCTTATTTTAAGAAATGTGTTTGTAGCCATGCTGAGAGCAGGGCTGAGCAGCTTTCTGCCCTCACAACCCTGCCCTGGCCACTGCCTGTGTCCTCCTCTGCCCTGTGGAGCCCCAAGGAGAAAGGAAGGAGAGGAGCCCTGCTTCCCCTGTGCCTTTGGCACGTGGTGTGCCCTGGAGCAGTTTTACCATGTTCCCAGTGTAAACAGGCTTTAATAATGCATGGTTTTCTACTCACCTGAATTCATTCCATCCCTGCCATCCTGAGTTTGGAGAAAGTCCTTGTCTGTTAGTTTGTTTGCATAGGGGTTTTTAAAATTTTTTAGTTCTTTTTTTATTTTTTTTATTTGGTTTGTTCTTCCCGAGCCCAAAGATTATTTTTTTCTGCCCAAACGCAAATAAGATTATTTTTATTTTAAATTATTTTTAAGAGAACTGTTTTATCCGAGCATTTTGTGAGGGGATAGTCCCCTGTGGATATGTAATAGTAATTGCAAAGCTTATTTTTTTTTTTCTGCTCCCAGTGGTTTTGATTGTGTGAAAATAAATGTTGGGTACTACGAAGCAATTAATGCTCAGCTCCCTTGGGAGTTGGGTAGGTAATTATTGCTATCTTTAGCTTACAGAGCGAGGTGAGCATCAGGAACTGGGTAATTTGCCCTTGCCCCAGAGATCAAGGACAAGGTTCTAGCCTGCTCGAATCAGGTAGATCTTTTTAATTGAAACATCCCACTCCTGCTCTTCAGATATTTCATGTTCTGCATTGACATATCCACCTCTGCTGCCCTCACAGCTTTACTCATTAAACAGGTGGAGATTTCCAGAATTTCACTGGAAAACTTTTGGGGACATCTGGGGACAGAAAGAGAAGAAAGTCTGAGCTGGAAATGCTGTGGTCAATTCACTTTAGCTTTTCCCTTGGGCCACGCTGGTGTTTCCACCCAAGAAATAAAGTCCTTAAACCACAGGAAAGCAGCAATTTTTTGTGCTTCATTTTGCAAATAATGAAGTCCTGTAGGTGGATGGAATCCATCCTGTTTGCAAAACACCCCAGCCAGTGTTTGCCTGCCTCTAATCCCCAACGCAAATAATGCACAGGAATTTATTTTGTGGTTTGTTTATGGGATGTGGTGCTATTACTGTATTCAAATGAAGTCACACAGTGGAAAGCAGAACAGATGCATTGTGCTGGCTTTGGAGAGGAAGCTAAATGGGGAACGTAACCCCAAGGGCACAGAACAGCAAATCCAGCCTTCAGCAAACTGCTGCATGAATCAGCCCTCAAATATTGTCCTTCTAGACACCACTGCTGTTAGCCTTTGTGTTTCTGATTGCCAGAGGCACAGAGGGAAAAAAATAAAAAATGGGCAGGAAACAACAGTGGTTGCTTTTATTTACCTCTGCCATTAGTGTCCACCAAAATTTTTACATTTGTATGACATTTCCCCAAGCAGATCTCAGAGAGATAAGGCATTTTGTGAAGGGTGCCACAGCACAAATGTTAATTACCTTTGAGGGAGAGGGTTAAATAATGGTAATGAAGAAAAGCAGGCACAGGGAAGATGCACCAGCCCAAGACCGTGATCACTGAGGTAACTGTGCACTACTGAGGTGAAGAGGAATTCGATCAAAGCTTTCTGGAATTGTTCACGACTGAGATTAAGGAAAAAATCACCTTCTAATATCACTTAATAGCTGAGAGCCTGTTCAACACCAAGCAGCTGCCACCTCCCAGCCTCCCGAAGCTGAGGAAAGGTTTTTGCAGGGAGGTGTTGGATGGAACCACAGTGAGGAGAGCACCAAGCTCCCACCAGCAGGGAGAAATGGAGGCTGAACTGCAGCAGCTCAAAACAGAGCCGTGCTTTGGGGGAAATACACCTTGGAATGGTAATACCTGAGTAATTCAGCTTCATACCTGGGAATTCTCCTGCTCCCACCCACCCAAGGCAAAAATGAGGGTTTAAACCATGTCCAGCTCTAGGTCAGTTCATAAAACCACAGTGCACCAACGTTTTGAATCCTTCAGGCTCTCACAGTTGTTTTAAAGTGGATACACAAGGATGAGAAGAAGGCAAAAAAAGTTGCCAAAGGAACAGAACAGGCTCCAAGCACTGAGCTCCAGAGAGTCTGGGGCTGTTCAATCTGCACTGACACAAAGTCTTTAAGCCACGTGGAGAAGGGAATGTGATTTCACTGATACTGGCAGTGTGAGATTTGGGGGCATGGTGTGAAATGAGCAGGAGGTGGATTCAAACCAAACAAGCAGATTTCTTCCGATGCTGTGAGTTCACTCGCTGCCTTGTAAGAAATTATCAGATTTTTTAGAGCATTATCTGAATTTGGTGAAGAATTGATGAGAAAAACACAAGCTTGGCCCTCTTTTACCTTGCAGCTGGCCTGAGCAAGGAGTAACAACAGGGTGATGTCTGGAGGGAGGCAGAGGTGCCACAGCCTGACCTTGTTCCAGTGAGGCACAGAAGGGTGGAGAAGGACCAAAGTGTTCATTTCACCTGTTGCATTCACTGTAAATTCCAACTAAAAGTAGCCAAGCCCCTCATTAATACTCATTTGCATATTAACTTCCACACCCCTAAGGATGCAAATGAAGACACCACATGCCTGCAGACCACAAAACCCCACCTGTAACACAGGATTGTTCCACCTCTTTGTCAAGGCCAAAAATTATAATATAGAAGGAGTCTGGATGAAATTAGATATGAAGAAAGAAAGAGAGAAAGAGAAAGAGAGAGAGAGAAAGAAAGAAAGAAAGAAAGAAAGAAAGAGAGAGAGAGAGAAAGAGGGAAAGAGGGAAAGAGAGAAAGAGGGAAAAAGAAAGAAGAAGAAAGAAAGAAAGAAAGAAAGAAAGAAAGAAAGAAAGAAAGAAAGAAAGAAAGAAAGAAAGAGAAAGAAAGAAAGAAAGAAAGAAAGAAAGAAAGAAAGAAAGAAAGAAAGAAAGAAAGAAAGAAAGAAAGAAAGAAAGAAAGAAAGAAAGAAAGAGAAAAGAATGAACAGCTCTGTTTGCTCAGGATCACTCAATGGGCTGTGTCTCTCCTCCTTCATTGAATGCAATCAGATTTGTGATGTTGAAAACAAACTATTCATGAATCTGTGGAAGTTCTTGTTGAACAGGACCAGACTTGAGAGCTGACTTGGTTTTAACCAAGAATTAAACCCAGCTGCACCCAGCCCTTCTGATCCCTGAGGACCAGCAGGATCACAAGAGGGTCATTTTCTGCCAAATTCCTGGGTGGATTTTGGGGAAATTTGGGGTTTCTGGGTGGATTTTTAGAAGATTGGGGGGTTCCTGGGTGGATTTGGGGGGGATTTTCAAGGGTCCTGGGTAGATTTTGGGGGTCCCTGGGTGGATTTGGGGGGATTTGGGGGGTCCCTGGGTGGATTTTGGGGATTCCAGGGTGGATCTGGGGGGATTTGGGGGATCCCTGGGTGGATTTGGGGGGTCTCTGGGTCGATTTTGGGGGATTTGGGGGGTCCTGGGTGGATTTTGGTGGTTCCAGGGTGGATTTGGGGGATCCCTGGGTGTATTTGGGGAGTCCCTGGGTAGATTTGGGGTGATTTTGGGGGAATATGGGAGCCTGGAGACTTTACACAGCAAACCCACAGGACACTCTATGAGCTGGACCTCGATCCAGCACAGTCCACAGGGCAAAGCACACTTCAGACTTTTCCTGTAAAGTCCCAAATCCTTCAGATTTCCTCTCTGCAAAGAACCCAAAAAGCAGCACCTGCCAATACCTTGCTCCCCTCCTCCTTCCCCATCCCAAAATTTATCCTTAACTTTCCTTGAAAACATTCAAACTGCATCAATAAGTGAAATAAGGAAACCCAGAGTGGCTGTAATTATTGGGGGTTGCAGTGACCAGCTGATCAGCTCTGCCTCTGTCATTTTAGGATCCAAACCGAGCTTTATTTAGCGTTGCTGGGTGTTCAAACCTCTGTACAACTAATTGAGGTAATTAACATCTTGTCCCTCTATTTTACACTGGCAATTATAAGCCATCGTCAGGCCTATGATGAGAAAAAAAGGGAGAGGATTGGGATTTTTTATATCAAATACAAAAAAAAAAAAAAAAAAGAAAAGTATTTTCAATACAAATAAATTCACATCTTTCCATAAAAGCAGGGAAAAAAGACACTGAACTGATTTTTTTCTCACTTTTTGCAGGTTATAGCTAAAAAGTGGATGTTTCAGTCATTTGCTAACAAGAGCTAAAGACTGGATATGACTTTGGATTTTTAACCTTTAAATGATTTTTAACCATTTAAAAATGGCATCTTTCTTGCTTGTGTCAGTAAATTGAAGAGCCTGGAATTAGGGAGTTGTCTCCAGGGCCTCCTAAGAATGAGGATTTTGTTTTCTTTCTTCAGCAGGTGGTTTACAAGACAACAAATCTGTCCATCTGTTGGATCTTGAAAATCTAGAGGGGCTGAGGAGAAAGGAACAGAGAGGAGAGTATTATTTTTCTTATTTTTACCTTTATTTATAGGGTTTGTTTGGTTTTCTACACTAAAGCAAGCTTGGACCTGAGGCTTTTCTTGAGTTGAAAGGAGCATTTCCCTTAATATTAAATTAAATGCTGCCCAGTGTGCTGGAAAGGGGGAAGATTTCCTCATTTTTATTGAAAAATGAGGGTCAGCCTGGTCTTGAGCTGTTCTTCAAAACTGAGAAATCCAGAAATTCCGTCAGTGACCTACAGCATGGAATTGTTCTGCCTTTTTCTGGGGAAAAAATATATATAGACCACTTGATTGAGTTGGGATTTTTGGCCCATTTAACCAATTCTTACCAAGCAGTTCTTTCTGAGGAAGCCTCAACCAATCATTCCTAAGCCTTCCCTTTGTAGTGCTGGTCACATTCTCAAAAGTGGAAAGGTGAGAAATTAAGAAATAAGAAAGAAAGGGAAAGGGAAAAGTAAGGGGGGGGGGGGAAAGGAAAATAAAAAGGAAGGAAAAAGAAAAAGAAAAAGAAAAAGAAAAAGAAAAGAAAAAGAAAAAGAAAAAGAAAAGAAAAAGAAAAAGAAAAAGAAAAAGAAAAAGAAAAAGAAAAAGAAAAAGAAAAAGAAAAAGGAAAAGAAAAAGAAAAGGAAAAGAAAAGAAAAAGAAAAAGAAAAAGAAAAAGAAAAAGAAAAAGAAAAAGAAAAAGAAAAAGAAAAAGAAAAAGAAAAAGGAAAAGGAAAAGGAAAAGAAAAAGGAAGGAAACGAAAAGAAAAATAAGGGGAAAGAAAAAGGAAGAAAAAGGAAGAAAAAGGAAAAGAAATTAAAAGGAAGGAAAAGGAAATGGGGAAAGAAATTAAAAGAAAAAGGAAAGAAAAGAAAGAAGGAAAAGAAAGGAAAATAAAAAGGAAGAAAAAGAAAAAATTAAAAGGAAGGAAAAGGGAAATAGGGAAAGAAAGGAAAAGGAAAAGGAAAAGGAAAAATATAAAAAGTGGGGAAGGGGTAAATAGGGAAAAATAGAGAACAAGAGGAAATGGGAAAGAAAAAGAAAAAAAGGGACAAAAGGGGGGAAAGAAAAGGATGAAAAGGGAGACAAAGTAAGAAGAGAAGAGAGGAAAAGGGGAAATAGAGAAAAGGAAATTTGGGAAATAGGAGACAAAGAAGGAAGACAGGAGGAAGAGGGGGGGAAGAAGAAATAGGAAATAAAAAGAAAGGAGAGAATGGAAAAAAGATAAAGGGAAAAATGAAAAGGAGGGGAGAGGGGGACGAGAAGCGAGAGAGGAAAGAGAGGAGAAAGGAAGGCTAAGAAGGAAACACAGGAGAAATAAGATGAAAAAAAGGGGGAGCGAAAATTAATAAAGATTAAAAAAAAAAAAAAAAAAAAAAAAAGAGCCGTGTGAAAAGGAAGAGGGAGGAAGGCGATGGTGCAGAACGGGAGAAGGAAGGGGGCAGGAACCGGGGCGCTGCTCCCCGCGGCTCCGGCCGTACCTGGGGCGGGCGGGGGCGGTGCCGGAGCCGCCCCGCGCAGGAGGCGGCGGGGGCGGTGCGGGCGCTCGGCGGAGCGGAGCGGAGCGAAGCGGGCTCGGAGCCGCTGCCTCCTCCTCCTCCTCCTCCTGTGCCTTCTCCTCCTCCTCCTTCTGCTGCCGTGCCCGCTGCCGCTGGATGCGCCGGGAGCCGGAGCGGCGCGGGGCTGGGGCAGGACGCGGGGCCGGGGAAGGATGCGGAGCTCGGGCAGGACGCGGGGCTCGGTGCTGCGCGGAGCCGTGCCGCTGCTGGGCTGCCTGCTGGCCGCGGTGAGTGACCGCCGGGCACCGCGGGATGCCGCGGGCAAACTTCGGGCAACTTTGGGAGCGCGGGCGGGTGGAGGAAGGCAGGTGGAAGGTGGAACTGCTCCTTTCCCTGCCCCGCGGTGATCCGGGAAATAGCGATCGCTTGGTTTGCCTTTGGAGTCAGGTGTGCGTCCGCTTGGCGAGCGAGAGGAGCCCTTTGAGCTGGAGGAATCCCCTTCGGGATTTTAGCGTTTTTATTTCACAACCGGCTCCTGGTTTCGCTGTCATTCGGGTTTCGCTGGCTTTCGGTTCGCTTTTATTTCTGTTCAGGAGCTCGATGAGTCCTTGCAGCGCTCCCCCCAAACCTGGGGATAACGGGATGGGATTTCCCGGAGGGGGCTGTGGGATGGGGTCTCCCCGCAGCTGCCCACGAGAAGTTGGGCAAAGCGCCGTTCTCCAACCCTCCAGAACCGGAGCCGGGAGCCGGGGATGTGTCCGGGCTGCCGTGCCCCTCCCGGGGCTGTGATGGGGGCACGGCCGGGGGGCTCGGGGCAGGCTGGGCAGAGGGGGCTGGTTGGTTTCTCCCGGAGCTGTGTGTGCACACTGAGCCACACGTGCGAGCAGAGCGGATCCTCCGTGCCAGCAGGCGCAGGGCACGGCTCCTGCTCCAGAAAAAGCTGTCCCTGCCCGTGGCAGGGGGTGGAACTGGAGGATCTTTGAGGTCCCTTCCAGCCCAGACCATCCAGGGAGGCTGCAGCTCTCTGGGTTCGCTGCAGCTTTGTTCTCGCAGCTCGTTTGCTCACGGTGTTTCATTTATAGCGAGACTGGTTCTGATTTAGCAGGCTGGGGTTGGGAGGGAGCTTTGGTGCTGGCTGTGGCTGAGTTTCCCTCTCACTTTCCCTCACTGTAACCTTCTCCCAGAGCGGTTTCTCTCTGGAGGGTGAGGCTGCCTCCCCAGCAGGGCTGGCCGATGTTGCCCACCAGAACTGGGTTGCAAAGTCCCCTGTGTTTGCTCTGCTGGGCTGGTGACGGTGGCTGCAGTCACAGAACCACCATAGAATTGTAGAGTGGTTGGAAATAAATATCATCTGGTTCCAAAGCCCTGTGGACAGGGCAGATTTCATTAGACCAGTTGCTCAGAGCATCATCCAGCCTGGTCTTAAATCAGGGTCAGACAGCCAAGCTGAG
This sequence comes from Acrocephalus arundinaceus, assembly GCA_021534815.1. Taxonomy (NCBI): domain Eukaryota; kingdom Metazoa; phylum Chordata; class Aves; order Passeriformes; family Sylviidae; genus Acrocephalus; species Acrocephalus arundinaceus. Next base: position 49,679,940 of record JAJEOU010000373.1, read on the forward strand.
CCTCAGAGAGTGGAAGTTAACCCAGATGTGTCAGAGCATCACTTGTCTCCCTTTTCTTCTCCCCTTTCTTCTCCCCTTGTCCCACAAGAAATGAAACAAATGGATTTAATTGGTTTTTTGGAGGTTTTTTTGGCTGTCACCATGAGCCACCCACCCATCTGTATTGCCAAAGACTTTCTTATAGGATGAGCAGGTTGGGAAAATGGATTAAAGTACTAAAAAAAAATGACCAGGCAATCAGTTCTTGGAATTCTACAGAGCTTGCTTTAGGGAAGATCCAAAATAGCCCAAGTGTCCAGGGCTGGGGAAAGGAGAAGGGGACAGAATTCTCATCAGCTGCTGGAGCTGCTCCAACTCTTGCTTCCACTGAAGCCTTTGGCAAAATTCCCATTTCTTTAAAGATTGTTGGCATGAAGAGCTCCTCTGGGCCAGGTCCTGCAGAGGGTGAGGTGACACCCCTGCTGAAGTTCACCCTGCAGGGGGTGGCAGGACCAGGCTGTGGGTGATGCTCTTGGGTTGCCCTCAATGAGCACAAACCCCTAAAGCTTTGGGGCAGCACAAGACACAGACCTGGTGCAATCCTGTAACTGCTTCCTCTCCAACCCTTTTTATTATTCTGTTGTTGCTAATGTTCCTGGGATCTGGTTCACGCTGGTGGGTTAAAAAGATTCACATGCTCCTTTATCAGCACTGATCTGCAAGGTGACTAACACTGAACTGCCTCAGCGCTGGAGAAAAATCCCTGGTTTGTTTCTCAGCTTAAACCTGGGATTTGGTGCTGATTTTTAAAGCAAAAGTAGCTCTGCAATCCTTAACCTGGCTTTGGGACCCTCTGATGGCTCAGCAGAGCTTGGTCAGTTTGGGGTTTTTTTCGTATAATTTATTGTGATCATTTTTATTGGTACGTCCTTGAGGGGAAAAAAAATTCTGAGCAAGTGGCTGATCAACAAGTTCAGAGCCATAAAACTGTTGCAGCCGCGTGGTTTCTAATTGCTGTTATAAACTTTCACCTCTCCTCATGCACGCTGTGGAGAAGAGGGAATTGGGCAGGTCTCATTTGCTGCAGTTCATCAGGCCACGCTCACCCAAAGTCCTGCCCTCCTGCCAGGGCCAGCTTTGAAAAGTTGGGATGAAAGCGTTTTAATGTTGGTGCTGTGGACGTGGTGTAAATGCGCAATAATCCCTTTTAGGTTCTTCTGTTTTGGTTTTAGGGGCGTAATTAAGATAATTTGGCCCTGAGAGCTACAAATTAGACACTTTTTCTTTCCCCCCCGGTGTGTGTCTAGAACATGAGATGTGGATAATTTGAAGCAGTTGGTGGATTCCACGTGCCTTCAGACTTCAAGCTCCTTGAATTAGCCAAATTTGCCCATCTGGTGTAATTTGTGCTTTTCTTCAGAGCTTTGCTCTGTTCCAGCCTCGAAGTAGGTTTGTGATGGAAAAGGATAAAACAATTCAGATCTGATCTTTCGTCAGTGCGAGTGCAAGTGCTGGGGATGGGATCAGTGTGGAAAATCAGTGAAATTTGAGCTCATGGGACACCCACTTCAGCTGTGTCTGTGTCTCTTCCCTCCTGTCATTGATTGAGAATCTGTGAAGTGACATCAACGTACTTTAAACCAAACAATCCCTGATTTTGGCCAAAAGACAAGGTTCTCACTGGAACCCTCCAGCCCAGTTCCTGCATCCAGCACAAAGATCCTTCAGTAATAACAACATGTGTTTAACAAAGGCCTTGCCACAAATCCTGAGTGTATGGCTGGGTGTATGATTTATTCCGTTTATGCTTGTATAAATGCATGACTGACTTTATTCAGGAGAACCAGTTGCCCAACCCTGTGCTCTGGGTAGCTCTGAAAGCTTCTCTGCCTCTCTATAAAGGTGAAAGTTTTCAGAGAGGACACATAATCAGCAGTAATAATATTGTGGGAGCTCTTATTTAGGGCATAAAAAGGCAAAATGTAAGATAGGAGGGGAAAGAGTATAGAGGGGAAAGAACATGCTAGGGAAATATTTAAAGCTGTTTCAAGCTGTGTTTTACTCCAGCTCACCAGCACGTCAGCAGGGGCATTCACAGCATCATTATCACATCCTCCCCACAACCCACGGGTCTGTATCCAGCAGGGAAACTCTGGACAAACAGCCAGGAATTGTGATGGGCTGTAAAGCAGACAAGTCCACCAGGGTGTCATTTAAAAAGAGGGATTTTTACCAGACACTCAGCATCAGGAGGCAGGTGGGACCATGGACAGGGAAAGCTGCCCGGGTTGTGAATTTTGGATGTGGAGAAGCATTTCCCCACTTCTTACAGCACTTTGAAAATATTCTGCTTCCAACCCTCGCTGTTGTACCAGCAGGAGAGGTGTGAGAGCCAGAGGGCTGCTGCTCCAGATAGAAATGCAAATTCAGGTGAGATGTATTTTGTCCTGTGGTGGTTGGTGAAGGCTGACAAAATATTTTGTTCTCCTTCTCAGTGTTTCACAGTGGCTTTGTTGACTGGGTTTTTTGTCTCTCACACTTGGCTTTCCAAGGAGGGATCGGGGCAATCGGGAGATGAAGAGCAAGGGGATGCTCTGCACATTTGGCAAATGGGCAAGTGAGTGAGTGAGTGAGTGAGTGAGTGAGTGAGTGATGGGACCGTGTCAGGAGAGAGGCGTTTCAGCTGCGAGGCTGCCTTAGAAATGGCAAACGTGCAGAATTTATACTCATTTTCAGGGGAAAAAAAAAGGAAAAAAAAAATAGAGAGCTTTTTGCCTTTACCAGATGGTCTCCAGCAGAAACAACTGGAGAGACTGGTGACTTGTCAAAATCGATCTTCCACACGGTCTGCTGATAGTCTGGGAGGACTGGGAATTTTCTGGTGTTTGGGCTAGAATGTGGACACAAATCTGTGTTGGAACAGAGGGAAGAGGGGCAGGAGGGAGATCTCCAGGCTCAGCATCAAGTGTCCCATTTATTGGCAGCCTGGGGAAGAGCACCAGACACTGTGGAGATCAACGAAATGACTTTTTTAAAGTCAGACCTGAGTGCACTTGGAGGAGATTATTCACACCCTGAGTGGCTGAAATTCAGGAAAGGGCTCAGATTATCCATGCAGAAGGAAAACTCCAAGTCAGGCTCTGGTGGGGAGCAGGACTCAGATGGGTTTTAGGAACGCAGGAGGTCACGCCCTGCCCTCAGACCAGCTCAGCACCAGCGTGGCAGTGTCACCTCTCTGCTGCAAATGGGGTCCCTGCTGCATCAGCCTGCCTCAGGGGACATGGATTTGTGGTTTTCCGATGCCTGGGAAAGGCTGTGAGGTTAAATATAGCCCCACTCCCTGCTCTCATCAACTTTCTCTCTTCTGTGTCGGAAAGAAGAGCAAAGTCCTTTGCGAGAATCAAAATCGAGGAAATGCAGCCAAGAAAAAAAATCCCAAGTCAGGGGCCAATACCACAGAGAAAATGAGCTGGAGGTGACTGGAGAGCCCACAGCAGGAGGGGCTGACCCAGCAGGATGGACAGACACAGAGACTGGCCTGTGACCCAGCAGGATGGACAGACACACAGACTGGCCTGTGACCCAGCAGGATGGACAGACACACAGACTGGCCTGTGACCCAGCAGGATGGACACACACACAGGGATTGTCCTCCTGTCCTGCCCTGTGCAGCCAGGAGGTTTCCCTCTGTGAGCAGCTCCCTCCCCTCCACACTCCCAGATGTTTTCCAGAAGTCACAAGCTCCCAGAGCTTCAGCTGGGTGGGACCTGAGCCAAGGGGGAGATGCTTTTGCCTTCAAAAATGAAATCTCAGATGGCAGCAGCGGAGGAAAACCCAAAACTTCTGGTTTATAAGAGGGCAGGGATGAGATGTCACCCTCAGGCTGGCATCCACCCAGAGCTCCCACAGCTGCTGCCATGGCAGGGAGGTGCTGTGCACGGCTGGAGAAGGCTGAGCAGCCCCACCTGAGCAGCCTTTTTGTCACCATTCCCTTTGGGAGAACCCACAGCAGGCTGGGCTCACTGCCTGAGCACCAGGGATTTCCCCAGGCACAACCTCCACCCTTGTGGGATGCAGGGAGAGTTCACTCATCAGCCCTCAGGAAGTGCCTGGGGGAAGGTTTGGAGGAGGAGTTTGTTGAGGAGCTCCCCAGAGCCATTGGATGCTCCTCACATCCTTATAAAACCCATTTATTTGTTAGATGGGGCAATGCCAGGCTGCTCCAGCGCTGCCAGAAAACCTAAAAGCTCCTGAAGATGTAAAAAAATAAAAGGTGCAAACGTTCCTTCTGATGAGGGTGCTGTTAATACAGCAGGAATATTTTCCATCCCAAAACTTCAGCTTGGTTAGGAGCATCCTTTCAGCTGTAGCTGTGCCACAAATCACTTTGAACCGGCTCGACCTCATGCATAAAACCCTAACGAGGGAAGAGCTATAATAGCAAAGCACTTATGTTTAATAATTGCCAATCTGCACAAATATAAATAGCCCCTGTGAGTGAAGCCTGACCCTCTGGGAGCGAGCAGGTGAAGAGGAGCAGGCAGATGTGAGATTCCCTTGCTCTTACAGCCCTTGTCTCTGCTGGTTTTTGCCCTCAGAGCTGTGGGTGCCAGGCAGATGTGGTGCCCGAGGTGACATCAGCTCTCAGCTGGGTGATTTGGAGCTGGCTGGGTTGTGAAGTGAATTTGGGGAGGTTTTTGTCAGCAGGGATGTGTGCTGTGCATTGCTCAAGGCTGCAGAGCTCGCATTAGTGCCGCTTTAGTGGCACTTTATTGGGGCAGATCTTATCTCCAGCACTGACTGGTTTTATATATAAATATGTGTATATATATATATGTATATGTGTTGTCTTGGTTTGGAAAGACAGTTGTCTGGCAGAGAGAGCTGGAGCTTCCCATGGAATGGAGAATGTAAATCCCCTTCCCTCCAAATTATTATAATTTTGCAATTAGGGGCTTTCAGGCAAAGATATGGGAATAGGAGTAACAGTTCTTTACTAAGAATAAATAAAAAAGAATACAAATGTAGTACAAAAAAAAAAAAAAAAAGCAAGCAAGCAAGCAAGGAAGCAAAAGTCCTAGTGAAACCCTGACAGGGTGAGGGATACAACCTGACACCCTGTTGGTCAGGGTGTTGGGAGCAGTCCAAATAAATCCTCCTGGAGTGACAGATGTGGTTCTGTGGACAGAGATGATCCTGTAGAAAAAGTCCAGTGGTGGTGAGATGGACCTGGTCTTCCTCTAGTGGAAAAAACCTGGATTCCAGATGTTCCTGAGTCTCATTTTTGTCTGGGTAGGAATGGTTGGCTCCCCCCGCACTGGGTGGAGCATCTCCAATGGGATGATGTAATGTGTGATGTCATTGGTGAGCCTCAATGGCCCATTATCAGCAGATATCCCTGATGATGTCATGTGTGATGTCATTGGTGAGCCTTCATGGCCCATTATCAGCAGATATCCCCCGGAGGATGGACGGGTGGTGACAGAGATAAGAAACACTGCCCCACCTGGCTTTAATGGCTGGGCCATTATCAGAAGGCATCTGCCCCCCTCCCCCCTGATGTTACAAGAGATAAAAAAAAAAATCTCAACTGCTTTCAACAGATGAAATAGAATACACTTTTTTTTTGGTTATATAACCCAAGACATATGTGTGTGTATATATATGTCTATATATGTGTGTATATATATATGTCTGTGTGTGTGTATATTGTATGTATGTATGTATATGTATAAAGGATTTTCAGGATGTAAAGACCCATTCCTGTACAGGAATTTTAGAGACCCTGATGTATTTTAAATTAGCACAGTCACTTTTTCAGTCAGCTGCACCAGTGGCTATTAACAGCTTTAAATTCCTCCATTAGTCGAATTAGGTGGATTTCTCCCCCCCAGGGCAGTCCCTAACTCTCCATTTCACTGTTTGCATTGCTGGGAGCTGGAGATTTACACTTCTGTAAATCTGCTTGGCATTTAAATTCCAGTGTTTGCACAGAATTGTCATTATTTTCTAATTCAGAACCAAACTGGGACTATCTTTTGAAACATTTCACTAATGAGCTGGACAAACAGAGTGGGTGATGTCGTTTTGATAAACTCTGCTGGCTGTCCTGGCTTGGTTCCATTGATTTGCATCGATTTAAAGTGGCAAAGAGGCCAAAGGAATTGAATACAGAGATCTCAAATCTGTTTGCTGAGCCACCACCCCCATGATCCTGCTCCTTTTCAGCAGGGGTGCTCCTCCTCCTCTGTGAGCTCCACAGGTTTTTTCATCCTCATGCCTGTCATCTCATCAAGAGGGACAGGAGGAAAAAAAATCTATTTAAACACAATTCTTGTCTGGAGGGCAAAATATCAATACTTGGTGTCTCCTTTTGAAAGCTGAAATCTATTGGGTGCCTTTTGAAAAGACTTGAGGCTCCAGCCTGGATTCTGAGTTTAACAGATGCTTCAGTTAATCCCTGGTGATCCAGAAAACCCCAAACAGCATCTGAGCAGTGTCCCCAGGGCTCTCACACGGGCTGTCACAGATGCTCAGCCTGGGAGCTCCCTTGCAGGTGGGATTCTCCTGGCAGATCAGGACACCCCAATTTTGGCATTTCTCTGTGGGTGTCTGAGTGACCAGGATGATCTGAGCTCCTGTGTGGTCAGCAGTGAAGGCAGCCTCAGTGCTGCTGGCCACTTTGAGGCCACTGGAGGGATTGAAAAACATCCCCACATCATCTGTTTGCAGAGAGAAGACCCTGCTGATGCTCTGTGGCAGCGGGGTTGCAAGGAAATGATTTTTAAGGTCCCTTTGAACCCAAACCATTGAAGATTCTGGGCCTCTGTGATGCTGTGAGCACCAAAATTAAAGTTACCTCATTCTGCACCTCCCTGAACCCTCACAGATACAGTGGCACTTCAGTCCTTTGGCAGACACCTCTCTTCAGAGATCTTAAGCCTCAAAATGCTTTCTTGTGTTGTGCAAGAGCAAAGAAAAAGAAAAAAAAAGAAAAAAAAAAAAAAAAAGAAGGAAATTTGCTCCATGCTGAGCTTTTCCCTGCAGCCTGCTTTATTCCTTACCCAAAAAGAGGTTTTATTTCACCTCTCCCAAGTGGCAGCTCAGACTTTGAGGAACACATCCCCCTTGCCAGGCAGGAAAGAAATGAAATCAAATTAAATGTACTGGTTGTGACCAGCACTCCCCCCAAAAAAGGATCCACAACAACTCTGCACATCTGCACTAAAATGAAAAGCAGCCTCAAAGCTGACCTCAGCATTTTTATGCTCTCAGCCTGGAAATGGCCAGGATCCAAACCCTGCTGGGGGTTACACCTCTGCCACCTTTCTTTTGCCATAGCCACACCCGCCTCTCATTTTAAGTGAACGTGGTGATTGTTGTTAGATCTTCTACCCCATCCATTTGTCAGGGGAGAGGGGAACTCGTTCATCCTGCACACGGCTATGTGGGACACATGTTCTTGATTTTTTGTTTTTATTTTTTAGTCACCTTTCACTGCCCTCCAGAGTTTCCTGAGTGGAGATTAAACCTGTGGCTGGTTTAAAGTGGCTAAAGCCACTTCATCCTCCTCACTATCAGTGTCTTGGCTCAGCCCTGAGCTGTGCTTGGTATTTTTTGCCTGTTTTTTTCCCATGTAATTTGGGACAATTCAGCAAGGAATGGTGTGGCTGCTTTGCTCCCCTTGCTGAGCCTTGCTGTGTGCTGGGAATTCTGTGGAGGGGTGGTGGAGCTTTGGGATTCCCTCCCTCAGAGTTCAGGGGGTTTTCTTGTTGCCCTGGGGTCATTCCAAAGCAAAATGCAAATGGCAAAAAGGCCAACACTGATCAATTCACTTATTTCCTTCCACATCTGCATCCATCCATTTAGTTTTTTACCATTTTCATCCTGCTTTTTAAGAATAATTGGGCTTTTCCAGCCCGTTTTCACAGTAGGAACAGGTTGTCTTTTTGCTTGACATCCTCAGAGGCAGAGAAAAACGCTGCTGAGAGAATTCCCAGCTTTCCAGGACACCAAGAGGAGGCCAAGCACTACACGAGGAATTTCTGCTCAAGTGTCAACTGCAAGGCTGAGCGCATTTTTGGGGAGGATATGACAATAAACACGTCTGCAGAGCCATGTGGGCCTTAGCCATGCACTTAACTCCAGTGATCCCTCTCAAGGAAATTTTCCACCCTTTCTGTTCCTCTCTGCTCCCTGATTTTCCTTGCGTTTTTGGCGGAGTTTCTCTGTGCAAATCTTTTTTCCACCTGCTGGAGATGATGTCTCATGGTTGGGGTGCAGGAATTGTTCAAAGAGTTTTGTTTTCAGCAGCGTCTCCAGCAAAATGAAACTTTGTTCCTCCTTGCCCCTCTCTCTCCTCCCTTTCCAGGGAATCCTCACAGCACAGGGTGTATCAAAGGCTTTACTTTAGGCTGTTTGTGTGCAATGCAGATGAGGAAAGGGTTTATCAAGAGAAAAAACAGCTTATATTGGAACAACAGAAATATTTATATATTATTTATGCTTATTAAAAACGTGTGCTTTCAGGTATAGCAATACTTCCTGAGGGATAAAAGAGGGGAAAAAAGGCTGAGTAGCCATTGCTGTTGATTTAGCCTGAAAATGTTTGGGATAACATGAAATCAGAGTGCTGGTTGTGGCAAAACCATGGCTCCCATCCTTCACGTCACAGACCTGCATCCGAGCTCCCAAATTAATATTCCTGGCTCTTCTGGGCATTAAAACCCCTCAAACTCCTTAAAGATGTGGATTTTTATGTCATGCCACAGTTTCCTTCCCACCTGCTCGCTCCATGCTGCCGCAGAGGTGATAACTCCTCACATCCCCCAGCCCCACAAAGCTCCTTATTTCTTCTTATTTCTGTAATTATTTTTATTTCTGTAATTAACCAACTTGACAGAATGCAGAACAGTTCATTTCAGACCCATGAAATGCGTAGCTGGAAGTTTCCTCACCGTGTTCCAGGGGTAAAGAGCCTTAAGAGCTCTTTTCTGCCTGTAGCTGTGCTAGTCAGTGGAATAAAAAATACCATGTGTCATATATCAGCAGTCAATCATGGCTGTAAAAGCACTTAATAAAATTCTGGTTTGAGCTGTTGCTTTCAGAGATCCATTTATCTTGGTCCCCACTCCTTTTGGAGATGGTTCACTGGTGTCTGCCAGGGGCTGAAGGTGTTTTGGAAGTGCGTGATCTACACAATAATTAAATTTATACACCACGAGGAAGGGACTCCTGGTGTTGGTTCGTGTATTTGTGCCTTCCACCTCAGCTGTTGTTTTCATTGGGATATTGCAAACTTGGGGATATAAAGCAGGAACAAATTTTCTGTCTCCTTAAATTGTCTGCCAACACAGGGCTCCCATTTTAACCATGCAGTTATTTACCTTCATTTTCCTAAAATCCACCTTTCTGCTTCCCAGAGCCAGACATCTCTGGTTAAACTGTGTTAGCCAAGCCCTGATGGTTTTGTAGACAGAAAAGGAAATTAGAGTTGGAGCTCACTGCCGTGGGTCTGCTTGACCTGAGCCTCAGAAATGCCTTAAGGGACCAAGAAAATATCTGGAAATATCTTTAAACCCAGCTGTAAAGCTGAACCTTTGGTTGTCTGTGTAAATTTTTTTGCTGAGTGTTGTTGTTACAGGGAGGTGAAACAAAGGCAGGATTTATGGAGGGGACTTCTTCCAAAAATGTTCAGTTGAGTTGTGGAAGAAGAGCAAAGTAAAGGGCTGAGGAAAAGTTGTGTTTTCCTGAAGAGAATACCCTGAATGCAGCTCAGCAGCACCGTCCCTGCTCTTTGGGAAGAGAGGTGGGAAGGGAAAAGAATCCCTGGGACTGTCACAGGCTGTGGTGGAGAGCTCAGGGTCTGGCCAGGACCTGTGATCCCAGCATGGAATTGCCTGGGGACATGGGGATCAGGGAGAGGATGGTGAGCCACGGGCAGGAGCCCCAGCTGCAGAGGGGTTGGGAAGCAGAGCCTTTGGGGAGATCCATGGGAATGATCACAGATCTGGGCTGAATCCCTCGAGTGGGATGTGCCCTGGCTCTGCTGATCCCCCCCCTGTCCAGAGGCCTCCCAGAGCTCCAGCACTCCCGGGGACATTCCCTGTGCTGGGAATGCTGAGCAGCCCAGGTGCACTCCTCCCTTCTGTACTGCCTTTTTCCAGAGTGGACTCTTTTTTTCCTCTGCAAATTGCCCTAATAGTGTATCCCCCTTCTGTTCCTCTCTGCTGCAGATCTGGCAGGGTTTGTTATTGCACAATGAAGCAATAACCATCATCACCATCATCATCCTCATCAAACAGCCACTGTTCTTTGATTCTTGCTTCCTTTCCCACTATGGGGCCTCTGAGGAGTCAAGTCTCTCATTCCAGAAGGGGAGTTAAAGTGCTTGGCAGGTTAATGCCCTTCTCTTTTATAAAATGATTTCTTGTGTGTGCCAGTTCACCACTCAAACTTCCTGGGCTGTCAGCTCTGAAAACAAGTATTAAATATATATTGCAGCCCTGGGAGGAGAGCCCAACCAGTCAGAGAGCAACGGACCTAAAAATAAATGCTGATTTCCCTTGCAGAGTAGCCTGGGGAAAAGTACAGGCAAGGAACAGCATCCACTGGGGCAACCAGCAGGAGAAGGAGATGAACCAATAAATTCAGCTACAGATGGAGGGTTCAGGATAAAGCTGGGAAGCTCAGCTCAGTTCCAGACTCTGGAAATGAACTTTTTGCTAGGGGTGGTCTTGTGGCTAAATGCCTAAAACCCAACCTGGAAATGAGACTTACTTCTGCCTTGTCTGCCTTGTTTCTTCTCATGTTTTTTCTAACTCCATCCTAAAGGCGTTGTAATTAATGTTTGGCTAGATTAGCATTGCTATTTGATGTCATGGGGATGATGTGCTCACCCCCTACACATATGGACTTGTGATGACATCAAGGAATGGAAGCATTTTTTTTCTCATGGTAATGTTAGGAAAAATTCCTTCTCTGAATGTGTTGTCAAGCTTTGGAACAGGCTGCTTCTGTTGGAGGTGGAACCACCATCCCTGAATGTGTTCAAAAAATGTGTAAAGGTGGTGCTTGGGGGCATGGTTTAGTGGTGGACACTGCAGTGCTGGGTTTATGATTGGACTCCGTGATCTCAGAGGCCTTTCCCAACTTTAAGGATTTTATAATTCTCAAGTAAAGGGCCAGTGCAGGTGCAGGAGGGTTGTGTGCTCAATGGGATTGGATTTTAGCTGAGTGTGAGAAGGTTTGCAGCAGTGAGGGAGTGAGATGTGATCCTGTTCCCTGTGCTGTGCTCACCCTCCTGCTCTGCTGTCAGGAAAAACTGACCAAGGCAGAACCACCCTTAGCAGGAGCAAAACATTAGTGCAGTTAGGGATCCACCTGGCAGTGCAGGAATGGGAGCCTGGTGAAGCTTGGAGCCGTATCTGTGCTTGACTTTCAGCCAGGTGAGAGTAGGAGATGGGAACAAGTCATAGAGGAACATTTCTTCTGGTTCAGAAATTAAAATCCGTTGTAGAAATCCAGTGTGGTTTGTTGAGAGATGCACAGGATCTCTCAAGGGGTTTGTGCAGCGATCACAGAGTCATGGAATGGTTTGGCTTGGAAAGGATCTTAAAATCATCCCATTCCACCCCCTGCCATGGCAGGGACACCTTCCACTGTCCCAGGCTGCTCCAAGCCCCATCCAGCCTGGCCTTGGGCACCTCCAGGGATCCAGGGCAGCCACAGCTTCTTTGGGCACCCTGTGCCAGTGTTTCACCATTCTCACAGTGGAGAATTTCTTCTTGACATCTAATAAATCTCTCCTCTTAGTTTAGAACCATTCCCCTGCCCTCTGTCTACCTGCCCATGTGAAAAATTGTTTTCCCTCTTTTTTTATAAACCTCCTTTAAGTACTGGGAGACTTCAGCGGTGTCTCCTCAGAGTCCAGTCCCACCAGTGTTGTGGATTTGCCAGATCCCTGGTGGAAAGGTCCCACTGATGATTCCTCTTTCCACAGTCTTCCTCTAGGCTCTTAATTTCGGGATTTGTGTGAGTGTGGACATGCTGGGGATGTGTCTGTGTGGCAGAAGCTCAAAGCCAACTGGACAGCTTTGCTGTAGGTGGGACAGGGCTCACTGCCCTCTCCCAACACATCCCCTGTTTTGGGGCATCCATGCACAGCAGCCTCATCAGACCTTCCTGTGCCAGCAACATCCTGGGGATCGTGGCCATGAAGGGAAAGGAGTGTTTTGTTAGGGAGCAGAGCCAGGGAATGGTTTCCATCAGGGTGACACAGGCCACGTGCTCAGCGGTCACACAGGGGTTGGGGGACAGTCCCAGCGTGGTGTTTCACCCAGCAGATGTGGTCTGTTTCCTGTAAAATAACAGGAATGGAGAGGAAGATGAATATTTTTGATTGTTCTCGTACGAGTAATAGAGAGTCTCACCCAGACTCTTCACACTGTGCTGAAATAACAACAGCAAAATTAGAAATTGTGCTTCACACCGGAAAAGGTGCAGTGACCACCTCCAGCCCCACACACACACAGAGACATGAGCTGCTTACAAGGGGCAGGAGGGAGAGAAATCTCAAATTGAATTCATACCCCAACAGTGAGGTCTGCAATGAGGAACCCATCAAAATTCTGCAGAGCTCACCAGGGAGTGACCAGAGCTGCCCTCTGAGACTGGGGCATGTGGGTACTGGGAAATGAGATTTAATTGATCTCAAAGCCAACATATAAAGATTGGTGAGTGGTCTCTTCATATTAGACCTTGCGGACTCTTTGCCTTCCAAAGATATTTTCCTTTGACAAAAAACCTAACCTTTCATTTGAGGAATAATCTTAGCAAGGTGTGTTATTTTGTAAAGTTAAGAGGAGGTGAAGGGATTTATCCTTGGGGATTTCCATTCTTAATCAATGAGGAAGGAAAAACAGAATAGCTTTCTCCCTGTTCTTCCCATCACGAAACTGGATATGTTCAGAAGTCTTAAGTTATTTTTCTGAACAGAAGGGTGAATAAATAAAGAAAAAAGCTTGTTTTTAAACTTTATTTTCAGGCCAGAAAATGGCCAGGATGTGCCACATCTTTAATTGATGGCAGAGCCATTCTGGGAAGGAGGGAAATGCCACATTCCCGATTCTCAGGCTGTCAGTCTGATCCACTCAGAGAAGGGATCATGCCCTGTGCCACAGGTCAGACAGTGGAAGAGTTTCACTTTTGAAAGTTCTACCACAACTATCAGTTTCAATTTAGCCTTGGAGTTTGGGGTTCTCCAACTCCCTTCAACAGCAGCAGAGTTAATCGGAGCAGAACGTTTTCAGGCTTAGAAAATGTAATATTGGGCTAAATCTGGGGTTTGAAAGTATTTAAGAATCTAAGATGTTCTGGCCACTGAGATCAGATATCTCCTGTGGGGTTTATCAGTGGGTTGTTTCCCTGCAGAATGGTGGCATTTAAGTGGCGTGATGGAAAGCAGCACTCCTGGGTGTCAGGATGGAGAGGGCAGGAGGAGTGTGAGGGAAAAGCTTCATTTTCTTCATCATGTGTGAGACACATGAAGAGAAGCATGTGCGTTCTTGGGTTTGACCAGGAGATGGTTAATTCAGCCTAAATCAGCACCTTGTGGCTGAAATCATTTTACTGGAGCTAAAAATCATGCCTTTCCTGATGGAAGTAGCATCTAATCTCCTTGGTGTCTGTAAGGAAAGTGCTGCTGAGTTCCTGTGGCAGTGCTATTTCAAGGGAATTCCCAAAGGATCACTGCAAACAGCACAAGTCCGAGACCTCAGCTCCAGCATCTCCCCCAGCATCCCTTCCCCTCGAAGGAGCTGGCAAAGGACACAGAGATAAAAGCCCTCAGGAATTCGGTCACATATTCATTGGGCCCTTGGAATTTAACTCCTGGCTGAGCTTGGGAAAATTCTGCCCTGCAGCCACTACCATGGCCAGGATAAATCAGCTTAGCTCAGCTGACATGAGCCTGTCTGTGCCACGGAGGGTCCCACTGCAGGATTAATTACAGGTGCAAACCAAATACACCTCAGCACCCAAACCAATCAAAATTTTGTTTCCAATATGCCTCATCACCTGTTATAGAAGAACTCGTAGAATACCATGATCATGCCCTAATAGTCGCCCTAGTCATCTTCAGCCTAGTTCTTCACCTTCTAGCTCTTATACTCACAGAAAATCTGTCATCAAGTTGATGCACAAGAGATTGAGCTCATCTGAACAATCCTCCCAGCTATGGCCCCAATTATAGTGTCCTCCCCTCCCTAAACATCCTCTACATGAATGGATGAAATCAACAAACCTGACCTAACCTAAAAGCCACTGGTCATCAATGACACTGACCCTACGAGCACACTGACTTCAAAGACCTCACGTTTGACTCCTACACAACACCCAGAGCAGATCTGGGACATTTCCATCTCCTGGGAGCCGACTCTTGTGCTGCTATTCCAATAGAATTGACAGTTCACCATCACTGCTGATGATGTACTCCTGATACCTTAAGTTTTATTTCCCTGTATTTCAGGCTCTGTGCTGCCCAGGGCTGCAGCTCTGAGCTCACAGTCAGTGTCACTCAGCTCTCTGCACACAGCACGGACACAAAACAAATCCTTCTCCTGCTGCACACCAAGGACAACTGGCACAAGTTTTCAGGCCCCAAAGCACAAAGAACGGGGGCTGCAGGGAGAGAACAAGAAGGGTGGGACTGCATCAGCTGGAGCTGGGATTGGACAATGAAACCCCAATGTGCAAATGGACCAAAACTTATAAAAGCGTGAAACCTGGTGACCATTTGTCCATTTTGTGCCCATTTTGGGTCTATTTTGTGCCCATTTTGGGTCCATTTTGTGACCATTTTGGGCCCACCTTGGGTGTAGCCCTGGCCAGGCTCTTGTGCTGCCCAAGGTGGATCCTTAAAGGCCTTAATAAATATCAGATTTATTCTCTGGTTCTGCCCAGTCTCTGTTCCAGCTCAGCCTTCCCAAGGCATCATTCCACTCATGAGCTGTTCCTGGCCTCAGCGTAAAAAACCAACGCCATTCCAGGACACCTCAACCAAACCTCATTCCTCACCACTGGACCCGGAATCTTCTATGGACAATGCTCAGAAATCTGTGGAGCTAACCACAGCTTCACACCAACTGTGGTAGAATCCACTCTGCCTGCTGACTTTGAGAGCTGATCCTCCTTGTTATCATCCTGATCATTAAGGAGCTGTGAAGCAGCATGAGCCTTTTAAGCTAGAGAAAAAAAATTTACCCCCTCCTTAATGATGTGCCCCACCTAAACCCAAACCCTTGATTTTTTATCGTGCTTGCTTCATGACTTGCCTTCTGCCTGGTCATCCAGCCTAAACTCCTCTCATTTGTACCCACAAACCCTGCATCCAGCAAAATGCCCATAAAACCTCAAACACCACTCCCTGAACCTGACCATGAGCTTAAGCTTCTTTCAAGCCCATCCCTTCTAGGATTTCCCTTAATCCTTACCTCAACATTCCGAGCCCTCCTACAACACTCCCGCCCTCCCTAAGGCCTCCCACCCTATCTAAGTATCCCTAAGGAAATGTGCCTGCAAGTTGTGACAGGAGCAGCCCTGGGAGGCTGAGACCCACGTGTGGCACAGGCAGCATGTCCCAGTGACCCCAGGGACGTGGGGGGTTCCTCAGGTAACACCTCGAGGGGGGTGTGACCCACCCTTATCTGCATCCTGAGCTGGGAATTTTGTGGTCCCCATCTGGCAAAGGAAGAGGATTCTGGCAGCAGGTGTGGGTGATGATGCTTGGGAGGAAAGGGCTCCTTAACCATTGGAGTGGGGGAAATCTGCCAGGAATGGGTTCAGCCTTTGTGGCCTCAGGGCCCTTTCAGAACAGTGAGAAAAGCTTCAGTTGTCTACAAATACAAAAACACGACCAAGGAGATGAAATTCAGTGTATGGAGTTTCTTAGCTTAAGAAATTCCCGGGATTCAGCAGACTGAATTCCAGCAGATTCAGGGAATGAGCTTTTATCTCAATTTTTACAGACACTCTGTGTGTCCTACTTGACTTTTTCTGATCCATAAATGGGGTGAGGAGAGCTCAGGTGGGGCAGCCTCCAAAGGGTTACGTTTGGTTTAGCACAGGGAGTTTGGGGCACAGCCTGGCTTGGGGAATGGGGAATGGGATGCCAGAGTCTGCCACGTTCCCTTTGTAATCAGTTAAGTGCTCTCACTCTGATAAGCAAAGTATGATTTTAATTAAAAAGCCATTCCAGCTGGGTTTAATTCTTTTGCCATTGAAGAGACAAATTGCTTTGTGTATAAGGAGAAAAAAAGCGTGATTGTCTTCTTGTTCCAAAGAGTTTTAATCCACAGTGGCTTGGATCCCAGGTCAGGGATAATTTCCCTGCTTCTCGGAAGAAATGTGATTTTTTTTTTTTTTCTCTCCCATCTCTTAAGACATCCCTGCTCTGACTCCACATGTTAAGGAGTTCACTGTGCCATCCCAGGGGATGCTGCACTCTGGGGAGCCAACCTTGATTTTTTTTGATTCTAAATGAAGGCTTTTCAGAGAAGATCTGCACATTTTGCTGTACTTTGATGCTGAGGAAATCACTTCCCTCTATTTCCTATCCTGTATTTAATTTTGTGGAGCAAAGCCTGGAGCTGGTGCTCGGCTGAATCAAGAGGGTTTCTGGCCATGCTTGGTAGAAAATTTGTGGTCACCTAGGAGAAAATAAAGATGTTATTTTGCTCTTTACGTTGCTCGGTCTTATCTGGTCCAGGTTTAGCTGTGGCATGAGATGCTGCTGTGAAATACTTCCAAAAAAAACTGATATCATTGTGTCACCGAGGAGATGAATGACACAAGTCTCCTCCAAAGGCTGACATACAGAAAAGAGCAGAAATACAGCAAGGTGATGGCTATAAATTCAATCCAGAACTCCCAAAGGTCTTGCAGATTAAGAAAAGAATAATAAAAAAAATCACTTATTTTGTTTATTCACCCACAAGAATATTTCCAGGCCTTATAACCACCACCATGGTCTGGAGTGTCACAGTAAATCAGTGGGACAGGGTTGCTGGGTTTGATTTTCCTCAAGCTCTTTGCAGGCTCAGTTTTGGGCGTGCTGGGAGCTGTGGATGGATGGCTCCAAGCCCAGGCTGGGAAAGCTGAGGAAGGAGAAGGTTCTTCCCTGCCTGCAGCCCTGTGAGCACGGAAAGCACATCCATTACCAGTGACAGTAAGCACAGCCATAATTACAGCAATAACAGGCTTTACATGAGCACACACGGCCTTGTAAAAAGGTACTAATGATTTCAGGCTTCTGATTTTAGGCTTTGTTGCTCCTTCTCTTCCCTCACCCTGTTCTGCTGCTGCTGTGCCTTCTGTGTGATTCCCTGGGAATTTAGGAGTGAAATTAATGGGCAAAGCTGCATTTCCACACTTGGAGAAGCCAATTACTCCCAGAAATGCTCACAGCCTGATAAACCTGTGAGAGATGCACGAGGCAAGCTGGATCCTGGTGCTGGTTTGGCTGTGGTTTGAAAGTGCCCTAAATTCTCACCTACAAAACTGGTCCTCAATAATGTGTTCAGGGTGGGAATGGGATGTTCCCCTGGGACAGGAAATCCAGTTAAGGGAAGTTAATGGTAGGAACCAGATGATGGTGAACACCATGTCCACTGCAGTGGGCAAAGCACAGGCTCTGGAACAGAAAATCCTCATTTTTCACTGGTCTGGCTGGTGGGCTGTGGAGCTGGGAAGAGTTTCTGAAGGACTCCTGACCTTAAACATGGTTTTTCCTGCTTGTCTGGAAGATCTTCCCTTGCCGACCAACCTCTGCCACAGCAGTGTGAGCTTGTGCCACTGAGAGGCGTTTTCAGCTCTGAGGATCCTCAGGGAAAAGGTTGAACCCTTCCAAAGAATCAAACAATTTGGGTTGTGAAATCCCAGCCCTGAAGATGCTTTTTAGGTCCCTGCTCCCGGGTTAAGACCCAGCTGAGTCTGATTAACCACGTGAAGTGCAATCCTCTTTTATGTGATGGGGCACCTCAGACAGCCAGAGGGTTAAAGTGGGATCCCACAGCACATCTGCAGGCACAGGGATTGCTCAATCCATTCATTTTTGTGACATGCAAGCAGCTCCTGAGGGGCAGATGCAGCTGGAGTTCACTGTGTCCCCAGCCCAGGCTGGGTCTGTGGGGTCAGCAAGCCCAGAGCTGATGACATGGAAGTTCTGGCTTTGAAGAACACAAAACAGAAAAAAAAAAAAAAAAAAAAAAAAAAAAAAAAGAAAAAAAAAAAATAAAATAAGTAGAATGGTGTCTCTTCTCTAGAATTGCAGCACATCTCCTTCATTCAAGCTGGATTTCTTTCTCCCACACGTGGAACAGAGGGAGATGTTATGCAGAGGACAGGGAGACTCCAGGCATCTTCATTTTAGCAAGAATGGGATCAGATCCTCCTTTTGTCCTGTAAACACATCCCCAGGGTGGGGTGGATTGCAGATTAAGATGTCAAACTCTTCTTTTGTGGTCACTGGAGCTTTGAGGTCGGGTTTATCTGCCCCCAGGTGGGCTTGTGGCAGTTCAGGAAGCTGAGGGCTGCAGAGGGGCCAGATCCCTCAGACACCTTTCCTTGGACCATGGGCTCTCCAGCTCTTGGGAATTTCACCTGGGAGTTGAACAGCAAAGGAATTCTGCCTTGGGGTGCAATTCTCTGTCTATTCCTGCACACAGCTCAGTGTCACTGGTCTGCACTGGTGAAATACCAATAGCTCTGGTCACTTTTGCAACCCCAAAAACCAGCAAAACCAGCAAAAATCATGAAATTATTCAGAAAAAAAAAAGTTGAATTTCTCATTTATTTACCAGCTGGATTACAGACGTTTGGCATCTTTCTTTGTGCCACCAGGGTGACCTGAAGGCTGCTGCTCCTCTCTTGGCTGGGATCACAGAATCATGGAATGGCTTTGGTGGGAAGGAATCTTAAAGTTCATCTCATTCCAAGCTCCTGCTCTCAGCAGGGGCACCTTCCACTAGACCAGGATGTACTGACCTCAAAAAAAAAAAAAGAAGAAAAAGAGGATACTGCAAGTTTCCTGATGAAACTTTGGGAACAGACAGCACCTGTGGCTCTAGTAGGATTTTTCTTTGCCTCTCTTGCTCCATGACATGGACAGTTAGACCTTGACCTGGCTTTTCCCAACCCAAAGGTGTTAATCAAAGAAAGTGCCCCTAAAGTGGAGTTTCCAAGGACATCTGAGCAGCATTTCCTCCTCCTGCAGTTGAGAACATTATTGAAACTTCATTATTTAAATGTGGGGTTTTTTTCCCAAACAAGAGCAAGTGGGCTTTCATGAGTGGAAGCCAGCAGCTACTTGGGAAAGTCCGATGAAAATGTAAAATCTCAATGCCTGGGCCAAAATCTGACATCAAATCCCAGGAAGTCCATGCAGTTGGAGCTATATTAAGATGAGAGCAATCCCTGATGGGAAGGATAGATTATTTTATTTGGCAAGTTATTAAAAGCAGCTGATTTTCACCAGTTACCTCCAGTAAGTCGAGTCCAACAACCTGTTTCTGATAAAATGTAACTCGTGCTCTGCTGAACTCTTCTTTTTAAGGGGCTGACATGGGCAGCCCAACACATTTCCCCTGGCCCTTGCTGTTATTGGAGATCATCTGGAGAGGGTTATGGATTTCCAGAGGTTTTCAGTTCAGGTCCCATTGCGGTTACTCTGCTAGATTGAATTTTCTGATAGCACAGGGCCTCTGAGCACACTCAACACCTGGTTAAGTTGCTTGAACATGCTCCCATCGGCTACTGAGATAACCTGAGGGCATCCAGGAGGATGCAGAGCTCCTCCACTTCCTTCTGTGCTTCCTTTCCACACCCTCCTTTGGTTTTTATTGGCCTTTTAAAATTCTTGACGCGCTGTCATGGGGCAGATCTTCCCAGTGCCATGTAAAAAAGGAGAATTTTCTCCTTGTCCTTCCTCTCTGCTCAGTTTATCCAGCAAACACTCATGTTTGCCTTTCCCCAGCAGCACGCACTAGGAGTTCATGTGGAATTATTTAACCTCTTTTAATCCCCAAAATTCTCTGCCACATCACTTCTTTCCCAAAATCCGGGCTGCCCTACTGGAGGTCTGAGCTGAGTCTGTTCTTTCTCGAGTCCAGCTTTTGCATTTGGCAGGCTTCAAACAGACCTTCTCAGCCAGCTCTTACAAATGCTCTTAGGTGCAAGTTATCCAGGCCTGCTAATTTTAAATGTTTATCTCTCGTGGATGCTGTTTAACATCTGCCTTGAGCTGGAAAAAGCTTCTCCATCATCATTAGGGCCATGCATGTTGCCCTGCTGCTTTCCAAATACAGATCAAAATTATTACATATTGAACTTCCCTCTGCTGGAGTGCACAGGCTGTAAAATTTTGTTTGTGGTAATGTTTTTGTTAAAAAAAAATTCCAAACCCAAAAAATCTCCAAGGAAACCAAACTCAAAACAACCCAAATTTTAAAAAAAACCCCAAAACATCTAAAAATATTAACTTCTCATTTTTCTCTTATCTTTACCAGCTGCAGAGTTTTCCTGATGTCTTCAGGGTCTCATATAAAGCTTCTAAACTTGATGATGCTTTGTTTGTATTTCTTCATCTCTATTTGCCTTAGTTTAGTAAACACTGGGTTGTTGGTTCACTTATTTGTTTTCACTTCCTCTTCCCCACTTTTTAATTCATGATTGAGCTGGGATGAAGTTTTTACTCCAAGTTAATCATTTCCTTTGGGAAACTGTGCCTGGATTGGATCACCATCCTTCCAGGAGAAATGTGTGCAAAAATGACCTGGACAGGTGGAAGGTGTCCCTGCCCATGGCAGGGGCTGAAATGAGAGGAGCTTTAAGGTCCCTTCCAACCCAAACCATTCCAGGATTCCATGATTCCATAAATAGCTCATCCAGAGGAGGTGGTGAAGGAAAGGAGATCCCCCATCTTCAAGCCTGGTCATCAGGAGGAGGAAGTTTTTTGTCAGGATGCAGAGATCATGAGAGGCTGATGGGTTTTATTACGGAAGCATCATTTTGGGGACAGCAGGAATATTTTAATAGGCTCCTGCAACATCCTGGTGTTGCTTTCTGGAAGACAGGGATGGCAATTTGGCAGTGGGAATAGGACAACATCACCCTAATGGCATTGTTGGGATGGTGTTCCCTGGAAAGGTGCAGAGGATCAACAGAGCAGAGCAGGGATCAATTCCCAATTGTTTACTCAAAACCCAACTTTAATAAACACTCTAATCAGCACAGGGAAATTTCCCACAGTCCACAGAGAGGACCTGAGAGAGGAACCCCATTCATCTCACGGGACAGTGGTTTTAATGTTATTATGAACAATTTAAGTGCAGTTTCATTAGCAGATTTACACTGTTATGTGTAAATTAATAAACCCAGAGAAGAAAAAAGAATGTGTTGTATATTAAACTCAGCTTTCAGTCAGCAGAACACAGGCAAAGGGCGATCTCCTGTTTGGTATCACTCTTTGTGGAGATACCTCTGTGTTTATAGAATATATTCCTCTTCATGGGGCATGGATGGCATCTTGAGAACTTGGCTGGGTTTTGTCAGTTAATGTTTTTTAGAAAATTCTTGGGCTGTGTTTGTTTTGTGTCCATGCTTGAAATGTTCTTGTGGTGGATGCTTTCTGTGGGAAATCTGGGATTTCCAGGAGTGTGTGATGTGGCTGAGAAAACTCTGCTCAAAGTCAGACTCTGGAGAGAAGAGGGGCTGGATTTGTTAATTGTTATTATTTTTATACTTTAATGAAGCACCTTAATCCTTTAGGATGGGCTTTGTGGTTATTTCCTCTAAGGTATTTTGTGATTAGCAACTTCAATGGCAGCTCAAGCTGCTGCAGAAGGAGTTTTAAAGGAGTTTTTAATCTGCTTGTGTAATTTCACCCCTGCATCCACAGAATCATAGAAATGTTTAGATTGGAAAAGACCTCAAAGATCATCAAGCCCAACTCTTAAGTCTACCAACTCCACCCCTCAACCATGGTCCAGTCCAGACCATTTTCAAGCCATGAGATTTGTCCTTAGATGGGTAAACTTGGATTCATTGCGAGTCATCATGTGGCCATTATGTGGCCTTGCAGATGTCACCTTGATTTCCAGTTGCATCCTGAATTAAGTTCCTGACAGGACATTTCTGCTGGCTGGGGTTTGGGGTGAAGATCTTGCACTGATTTCTCTTCAGGTGCCACAGGGACATGGTTTGGTGGTGGATTTCACAGTGCTGGGTTGATCACACAGAATCACAGAATCACCAGGTTGGAAGAGACCTTCAAAATCATCGAGTCCAGCACAGCCCTTACACCTCAACCAAACCATGGCACTGAGTGCCACATCCAGGCTTTCTTTAAACACATCCAGGGATGGTGACTCCACCACCTCTCCGGGCAGACCATTCCAGTACTTAATCACTCTTTCTGTAAAAAACCTTTTCCTGATATCCAGCCTGTATTTCCCTTGGCGCAACTTAAGGCTGCGTCCTCTCCTTCTGTCAGTGTTGCCTGGAGAAAGAGCCCAAGCCCAGCTGAGCACAGCCACCTTTCAGGGAGTTGTAGGGAGTGATGAGGTCACCTCTGAGTCTCCTTTTCTCCAGGCTAAACAACCCCAGCTCCCTCAGTTCTTCCTCACAGGGTTTGTGTTCCCAGCCCCTCACCAGCCTCGCTGCCTCCTCTGGACGCGCTCGATCGTGCCAATGTCCATCCTAAACTGAGGGCCCAGAACTGGACACAGCACTCAAGGTGTGGCCTCACCAGTGCCCAGCCCAGGGGCAGAGTGACCTCCCTGCTCCTGCTGGCCACACCATTCCTGATCCAGGCCAGGAGCCATTGGCCTTCTTGGTCACCAGCCCACACTGCTGGTTCATGTCCAGCTGCTGTCACCAGCACCCCCAGGTCCCTTTCTGTCCAGCCACACTGTCCCCAGCCTATAATATTGCAGGGGGTTATTGTGGCCAAAATGCAGGACTCAGCACTTGGACTTATTAAACTTCACCCTATTGGGCTCTGCTCATCCATTCAACCATTCCAGGTCTGCCTACAGAGCCTTCCTCCCTTCCAACAGATCAACACACACTCCCAGCTTAGTGTCACCCACAAATTCACTAATGAAAGACTCAGTAATGGTGGACTCAATGGTCTTAGAGGCCTTTTCCAACCTAAATGGTTCTGTGGTTCTGTGATGTCAGGGTCTGGTGTTCGACTGGTCCTGTCAGCTGTACAAACCCTCAGAGAAAAGTAAAGCCAGAGCAGACTGATTCTGCGATTCCCTGATTACCTTCATTCCTTCAGTGTCCAAAGTTCCTGATGTTTGAAGACAATACAGTCCATATTAAAAAGGGAATTCCCAGGAATTTGTGAAACTGGGTGGTCCTCACTGAGGATCACCCACGTGCATGTGAGCTGCTGGGTTGTGTGAATGGAGAGGAACTAAAATGGGGAAATGTTGGGGGTTTTTTTAAGAATTCCTTTTTTTATCACTTGGTGTTGATTTTACAGGGCAAGGCTGTATTTTTACCCTTCTGTTTCAACTTGCATACATGTATAAAAACTATTGGAATATGTGGTATGACTTCAGGAGCTGGATGGGATGGGATGGAGATGCCCTTTTCTGGGAGTTTTCCTGCTTTTCCTTGGGGTTGTTGTTATTCCTTGCAGTTCATCTTCCCTGCTCAGTTGTGACTCTGCAACACAAAGTTCATCTGATGCACTGATATTTTAATTTGCTGAAAGGTCATTATGCCACAAAGACTTAGATAAAGGACCTGGAAAAATTACCCTGGGTCCCTGACAGAACTTTTTGTCCTCCCAAGCTTTATGTACTTATCCACTTGCAAAATCAGAATTTCTCAGAGGTTTTTTGCCTGATTTAGTTCATTTTCTACAGAGGCTGGGCTGAGCTCATAGACAACCCCTCTTACTTTTGGCTGCTGCCTATGTTAAGCTGCAAGTAAGGTAAACAATGAACTGGAACCAAGCTTTTGTTTTGATCAAGGGAAAAGAAGCAAATAACCCCTGACAGACTTTTAACTGGAGCACGTGCATGTGTTCTGGGGTAAAAACACTTGGAACTGTAGTCTGGGCAGGGCCAGAAGAATGATAAAAGGTCTGAAAAATGCCGTGAAAGAAAAAAATGAAAGAATTGGAGATGTTTATTCTAGAAAATGAAACACTGAGGGACAACTCACAACTTGTCTTTAAGAATTTGATAAAACTTCTGCAAATAAAAAGCAGGAGAAAAAAAATCTCCATAACCAGTCTGGTTAGAACCACAAATTTGGTAGGGTAGAACTACAAATTTAAGCTTTAAGTCGCAGCCACAGAAATTTAGAGTTTCAAAACACAGATCAAATCTTTTTGATGGTCGACAGAGAGAGAAGCCCAGGAATGGGTTGGGGTCTATAAGGACACTGTGGAGTCTCATCACTGAGGACACTGATAAAGGAAGGGACAAAAGGTTATAGAAACCATTTCTGGGATTTCCTACTTTTTAACAGGAATAAAATAGTCAGGCCCTTATGGACTGTCCTAATCTTTGGGGGTTTTTTTCTGATAGTTACAAGTAAAATCCCAAGAATTACAACTTCTCCCTTTACTCTTGGTGAACTCAACATCATTTTCATGCAGAATCAGGTCAGCTGAGGTCGGAAGGGACCTCTGGAGCTCACCTGTTTGACTCTGTGAAATTTAATTTTACCACCTGCACTGCTCCAACCATCAGGTCCTTCCTTGGACCTGCAGAGCAAACAGACCCAAATGATTTGGAAGAGACCTGAAAGGCTCTTCTGGCCAGTCCTGCCAAGCAGGGTTAAACCATCCCCAAGCAATGCTTTGCTTCTAATCCTCATTTGTCTCATTAGAGAGTTCAGCCCCTGGAATTTAAGCGCTTTTTTTTTCCCACATTAAATAGATATCCTTGGGAAGAAATCTTAGAGTTTAGGCACTTGTTGGTTGAGATTGATTACACATTTGCTTTCTCTCTCCCAAGTTTAACCAGGCTTTTTTTTAATTTGCTTTTTTTATTATTGTTTTTTATCCTAGCAGGTTTTCCAGACCTCTAATCATTCCTACAATGCCATTCCCAGTGGTGAGGGAGGGTGTACATTGTGCCAGCCACCTGGAAATGAGGTGCAATCCTGCCTATTCCAAGTCACTGGAAATCTCCGTGACTTCATTTTGTCTTACAATTTACGCTGCAAGCAGACTGCCAATGCCAATCCCATGGTTATTACCTGTGAGGGTGAAAAGGGGGACACCTGGCTGTTTAGGTGAACATTTGCTGTGTAAAAGGGAGAGATGTGGCTCCTCTTTGACCTCAAGGTTGTAGTCAGAAGGTGTTTGAAGGGCAGCTACAAATAATCCAGTTTTCTGCACTACAAGGTTGTAAAACAAAACAAATCACCCAGAAAGGTTATGCAAACTCCATGCTGGAAGGTAGAGAAATCTGTGGCAGAGCAAGAATAATATTGCTGTGAGTCCAGCTTCAAGCTGAAGGCTGGACCAGCCCTTCTGAGATCCCTTCAGCCAATTTTTCTGTGATTCAGGGATTAACCAGCACCAGCCTGTGCTGTGGTCACCACCATGCCTCTGCTGCATCCTTTCTTGGGGGTAATTGGGGTAATCCCTTGGCCAGATTTATTGCAGGACAGGTTGTTAAAACAATAAAGAGAAAACTCACAGCTGTGAGGCTTTGCCGTTATGTTGGATGAATTTCCAGCAGCTCTCCAGTGGGGAGAATTGGTTAATCAGTGGTTGTGTTTATGAGGGGACAATGACAGTGTCACCAATGTGGATTGAGGCTTTTTGAGGCTCAGCCTGTTGCTTCAGCTGCCCAGAGCACCTGGCTGTCTCAGAATTGTTTGTCAGAACCACTGAGAGAGTGCCAGGAGTTCCCTAGGCCATATCAGCAAAAATGATCACTCTTTTACTGACTTAGTGCAGGGCTGTGACTTTTTGAAAGCATCCACAGAGGGGCTGAGTGTCAGTCTGAAATCACCCCACCAAAGAAAGGCATTTGGGAACTGAAATCCTGGTGACCTCACAGGGACACCTGAGAGCCCCTCCTCTGTTATCCCATGTGACAGCCAGTGTTTGAAAGGCACATAAGAAGAGGCATAAATAGGTAGGGCTGATTTCTTCCCAGCAGTTTTGCTCTCTCATCCTTCTGGAGGTGACTGCTGTGGAGGGAGATGTTCCCTGTGCTCCTCACTGATATCCTTGCTGTTCAGCATGCTGCTGCCTGTCTCTCAACTAATTGATTTTACACACTTGAAGGAGTTTTGGAGAGTCAGGAAAAAATTTTTGCCTTTGTTTTGTGTTTTCTTCCTCAGAACCAAATTTGAATTTAGTTGCTTTTTTCATCTTTTTTTCTTTGCCATGCTGCAGGACTGACATTTCTGGGGGAGCTCTTAAGTGTTATTGCTGTCCTGGTTTGATGTGACCAAGGGATGCTGGGGTAGAGCCAGGAAAGATCCAACCCTGATGGAAAGGTGCCAGGAAGGCAGGAGCTGTTAAAGCAAGGAGGAGATGGCTGCAAAGGGCTGAATATTCTAAAGGCACCATCAGCATCATTTAAATTATCCCTCTCTGAACTGCAACACCTCTCTGTCCTTTTTTAAGGATGTTTGCCCCATCTTTAGTTGTAGGCAGATTGGATTGGCCATTTTCAGGTGTGTGCACACAAGTGATTAAAAAAACCCCGTCATTCCACCCCCTGCCATGGGCAGGGCACCTTCCACCATCCCAGGTTACTCCAAACCCATCCAACCTGGCCTTGGGCACTTCCAGGGCTGAGGAATTCACAGCTTTGCTGGGCCATCTCCTTTAGTTTCCTTCCAGTTTTGTTAATCTTTGTGCCCATTGCCATGGCAGTCATTCCTTTTAACACAGAATCAGACTTTTTACTGGGGTTTGGAAAGTTTAACCCCACTGACTTTCATCCTTCTCCTACCTCCTCAGAAAAAACCCAAGCCAAACAATTACCTTATAAAACACCCTATAACCCCCTGATTTACTGTCAATAAACCACATCTTCTATTTTCTCAATTTGCTGCCACTTTCCATCACTCTTTCTCTCGAGTCACGTTCAAAAGTCTTGTGTATTTAACTCAGATTAACCTGCTGAGAGCTGTCTGGTCTTTTTTCCTCTCTCCTTCCTACAAATAAAAAAAGCTTTACTGTTGTTGACTTTCAGCCAGATGGTGCCACTCCCACCATCCCATCTGAGCACGTTTTTCCTGTCTGAGTGGCTTCCACTCACATCAGTTTCCATTCCCTTTCACACCCAGCCCCGTTGTTGCTCTCAATTATTCAAGCTAAATCATTTTCATGTGTAACTACTCCAGTTTGCATTAGTAAAATTGCATTTTCTTTGGAGAAGCCAGTGAACAGAAGCTGGGGTGGGGCTCCATGTGAGTTCTCCTTTCTTTGGTGCTATGTTTAGCTTTCCCTTGAATTTCAGCTCTTTGCATAGTAATCTCACTTGGTTTCTTTCCCTGTTGTTCTCTTTTTAGCCCTGTTGCTCAAAGGCATTTTCTGCTCAG
This sequence comes from Acrocephalus arundinaceus, assembly GCA_021534815.1. Lineage (NCBI taxonomy): Eukaryota > Metazoa > Chordata > Aves > Passeriformes > Sylviidae > Acrocephalus > Acrocephalus arundinaceus. Next base: position 49,707,507 of record JAJEOU010000373.1, read on the forward strand.
CTGAGTTGATCCTGACAGCAAGGCTGAGACTTCTAGCAATGCTCAGAGGTTTTCTGCTCCTCCTGCTGCTCTAAACATTGTTTTCTTGCCAAGATCCTTTCCCAGTCACTGATCACTGATGCCCATCTCAGGTTTTACCTTCCTAATTGCCTAATCTGTTGTTTCCCTCCTATCCAATACTCCTAAATTGAGATTTGAATTCTTTGTCTTGTTCCCATGGAAAAAGGGCCCACTCTTTTCTTTCCCACTCCTTTTCCACACAAATTCTCCCTTTTTCTGTTGGCTCTTTGCTGGCAGAGCAGGGTGTTTTGAGGAGAGCATTTCAATATTTCATATCTCTGACAGATGTGGACATCAATGTACACTGGCTCATGGAAAAGTCTTTTAGAGACATTCAAATGCTGGGAACAGAGAGTGTGAAGTATTTTGGGAGGGTTGTTACTGCTTTGTCTATTTTTTTTTTCTATAAGGAAGGAGTTTTTGGAGAAAAAGAGACCAATCTGACAGTTTTGTTGTGGGTTTTTTGGTGGGGTTTTTGTGGGTTGGGGTTTCCTCAGGTTCCTTTGAGTTTGGGGAGGGTTTTGGTTGGTTTTATGTGGGTTTTTTGGGGGTTTTCTGCTTTGGTTTCTCTGTCAAAAGCATTAAAGACAGTACCTTTGTAAAGCATTGAGATTTACAGCCAGTGGCATCACCTGAGAAAGGTCTGGTGATGCTGTACCTCTAAGATTTGGTTTTGCTATCAGTTTCTGTGTCATTTGTGCTCTTCTGTATTTTCCCTTTCAACCAAACAAAGCAGAAACATCTTCCCTCTAATCTCTTTTCCCCATCTGTGCTGTTAGCAGGTAAGGAATGAGAAAAGGAAATGCCCGGGGGAATAAAGCAGAATTAATTATCTTCTTGAACATCAGGTTCACCACAACCTGGTGCACATTTTGAGGGTGCTGGAAGTTGACTTTGTTGGGGGATGGATGGGAAGCAAAGCTCTCACCCAGCAGTGAGCTGGGGTGGTGAATCCCTGCAGGAAGAAAGAGGGTTTGATCCTTGCTTATTTAAAGCTATTGGAAAACACTTTCCTGGTCAAGCCTCCCCATGATCCATGCATGGAAATGTCCAAGGTCAGGTTGGATGAGACTTGGAGCACCCTGGGATAGTGAAAGGTGTCCCTGCCATGGCAGAGGGTTGGAATGAGATGATCTTCAAGGTCCCTTCCAACCTGAACCACTCCATGATTCCGTGTTTCAAACATGGATGCTGCTGGCAGGTTTTGGGGGTTTGGAATGTGGATATTTCCACCATCAGACACTTCCTTTGCATCCTCTGTCCCACCTGGCACTCAGCTGCATGCTCAGAAGTGTCAGTGGTGAGGATGCAGCCCTGCCACAGCATCCCTCCATGAGCACCGTGGTGAGGAAGGTGGTGGGAACTGCCAGAAGAATGAAATGTGGCCCTCAGGCTCCTGGGGAGATGTCAGGGCTCTCCTCAGGTGGAAGAGCTGCGTGCATGCCTGGTTTAGACAGTGTGGGCGAGTGTGTGTCATGTCCTATTTGTTACCTTTTCCTCTGTGTTTCAGGCTCTTAGGCTCACATTACAACCTGTTCCACCTATGGCTTTAACTCCCTTTTCAGCCACCAGGAGTGGAACTACATTTTGAATTATTAAAATTTTGGTTTCAAAGACAGGTATCTGCTAGGGAAAGCTGGAGCTTCCCTTGGAATGGAGAATGTTAACCCCCTCCCTCCAAATTATTATAATTTTGAAATTAAGGGGCTCTCAGGCAAAGATATGGGAACAGGAATAACAGTTCTTTTTTAAGAATGTTAAAATACAAATGTAGTAGTACAAAAACAAAACCAAATTAAAAAAAAAAAACCTAGAAACACTGACAGAGTCAGAGCACAACCTGACACCCTGTTGGTCAGGGTGTTGGCAGCAGTCCAATCAAGTCCTCCTGCAGTGACAGATGTGGTTCTGTTGGAGCAGAGATGATCCTGTACAAGGGTGCAGTTTTCCTCTGAAGGTCCAGTGGGGTGAGATGGGTCTGGTGTTCCTCTGGGAATCCAGTGCAAACAGGCTGTGCTGGTGTTCTGACTCTCAGGTTTTATCCAGGTAGGAATGCTTGGCTCCTCCCCCTGGGTGGAGCATCTCCCCATGGGATGATGGAATTGTATCAGCCATGCAGTGAGCCTGGATGGCCCATGAACAGCAGATACCCCTGGAGGGAGGATGGGTCCTGGAAGAGATAAAGAACACTGCCCCAGCTGGTTTAACAGCTGCCCATTAACAGAAGGCACCCGCCCCCTTCCCTCTGGAGTTATGAAGGATGGGTTATACAAGAGATAAAGAAACACCTCCCCAACCAGTTTCAACAGATGGCAAGTAGAAAACATGCTCTCGGTTACATATTGCAACCCAAGACAAAATTACATTTGAATTACAGTGTTTTCATACTGACCGTACACACAGACTCTGCAGGGGGGTGCTGATAGTTTTGTTTACTGGTTACAGTAATGTTTATTCCTCCAGGACTCTTCAATTCCTCCTAAAATCTGTAGTCAGGCTGCTGAGTCCTGGTGAGAATGTCCCTCTTCACAGCTGCTCAGATACATGATGGCCTCTAAGTGCACTGGCCTTTGGGCACAGGAGGGTTATCAAAAATGTCTTAACTCAAAGCTGGCAAATTTAAATGTAATTAGGAGCTTCCCTCTAGGAGATCCCTGGACAATCTCCAGCTTATTCTGTTCTTCTGGATCAGCTCTGTCCATGTGTCCATCCTCTGCTGGCTTAGGTCAGCATCTCTTCACTTGATCTCTGAGTGGTTTTCCCCATTTTTGTGAATCCTTTTTCTCCATGGCAGCATTGCACCCTGTGGTTGTCCTAATCTTGCTCTGCTTCACTCATTTACAGATGACTTGTCCTTTTGTTCCCTCCCTCCTCAGCCAAAGGAGGAGAGGTGGCCCTGTCCTGATTTTTGTCAGAGAAGCCTTGAGCTTGGAGTGGCTCCAAACCACTGGGGCACTCTTGACTCCCTCATTTTTAGGAACAATGACTTTTTCCTTTGTCCCGAGGCTGGGAGCTCATCTCAGCATGTCCTTCCTCCTGGAAGGCACACCTGGATGCTTCAGACCATCTGTGAAGGACCGTTCACCAGCGGGCTCTGTTAAAAATGCTTTATAAACCCATGAGTAATGTACTCATCCAGAGCCTCGACTGAACCACTTCTGCTCCATCTGAAAGAGGGAACATTCCTTTTTTCCCCCCGATATCTGAATGAACCAAACTCATCTTGTGCCAACACCTTTGTATTTTTTGTGCTCCTCTTTGTAGGGAAGCAGCCTTTGAGAGTGAATTCTTTGAAATGAGACGTGTTTATGGATTGTTCCAGGAACATACCTGGATTTTCATAGAAAGCTCAGAATAGTGGCACAAACAAGCCCTGTTTAGAGCCACATTCTTGGAATGGAAGTGATGTATGAATAGTAAAATCATCCTGGAATTTCTCTTAGGCTGGTTTGATAAAGGATGTGGAAGGCAGCCAGGATAGTTAAAACCTTATCCTGAACTGTGTTACAGAAGGGCACTGTGGTGACTGCTGGATTACATAGCCCATAGGAAGGATTATTTTATGCATTTCATTTTCTTGTTTTCTTTTTCTTGTTTTTATCTCCTCCTGGTTCTTCTTCAGGATGTGACACTGACATTAAATCTGCCACTATCCCAGGCTGCCCCAAGCCCCTTCCAACCTGGCCTTGGACACTTCCAGGGATGGGGCAGCCACAAATTCCCTGGGCCAGGGCCTCGCCAGTGAATAATTTCTGTCCTAATGTCCAATCAAACCCCACGCTCTTGCAGTTTAAAGGTGTTCTGTAAAACTTCCCTTTGCTGTCCTTACCTGAGCGCATGAAAAAAACAACAAAAAACCCAGTGAGAAGCTGTGGATAGGATTTGCCTCCTCTCCAAGCAGCCCCAGAGCTCCAGGTGAAGTTGGTGCTCACTCCAGCTCTGAGGGTTTCCAGCAGGAATGCAGGGCAAGCCTGGTGTCTGTCCCACCTTCCTTTCCTGATGGTCTGATGTAGCCATCTGACCATACTGGGTCCACACTGGATTTCTGGACACTTCCAGGGCTTTCACTTCCCCTAAAAGCGAACAGGAGCAGCCTGTGTTTGTGGCCAAAACTGTTGTTCCTCAAACCAAACCACTGCAGCTTGTCTGAGAACTGGAGAATGCCCAGTGTGCTTTATCCAGCTCCCTGGTTATAAATAATACCCCAAATTCAGCCTAGCAGGAGGCCTGTGGGGTCCTGTTTTCTGAACGGTTTGTGCATGTGATGTGTGTACACAAAACCCAGGCAGTGGTAGAGGTCTAGGGAAGGACTGGATGTGAAGAGAAACCTCAGGGACTTCCCTGTGGTTTTGATCAAGCTCTAATTTTGTGACTGAACTGTCCCTTGCCAGCTTATGGATTCTGCACAACCTGCCAGGCTCAACCCTTCTGGATTTGGGATCCCCCTCTTCCACTCCTCCCACACAAAAAGCCTTCCAGCTTTTTGGGACCATCTGACCAGATCTGAGTTTACTCCAGAGCTTAACGTTGTGGGAGGTGGATCTGCTGGGGGAGACATTGGGATTGGATTCATGAGGAAAATAAAACTCAGGTAGCACAGCTGGAGTGAAGGAGGAGCAGAGGAGAGCAGGCAGGACTGGGATGGTGTTGGAACCCTGGGCACTGAGAATTTCAGGCTTTCTGTGCTGACAGGCACTGACCCCCAGGTAAACACTGCATTGACCTGAGGCCTTGGAAAAGGCTCCCAAAATTGAGTGACAGCACTGGGATTGTGGGTGTGTGGTTTGAATAGAAGTGTGTGATAACACAGGGTGGAAAACTTAGAGTTTAAGGGTTTAGAATACAGTAATATATTTAAAGCAAGATGGAGGTTTTAGGGCAGAGGTTGAGTCCTTCTTTTTCACCTCCTTCTTCATGGGTCTGGGTGGTATTTTGTAATTGGATAGAAAAATCCACATTGCAGGCCATGGGTGTTTGGTTATTGGGTTAAAAGTAAAAATAATTCAGGTCTCATTTCATAATGGGACAGTTTATCTTTAAAAGGCCTTGTAGAGAGATGATAGAGATAGAGATAGAGATAGAGATAGAGATAGAGATAGAGATAGAGATAGAGATAGAGATAGAGATAGAGATAGATAGAGATAGAGATAGAGATAGAGATAGAGATAGAGATACTGCTCCATTTTTAGTTTTTTAGCTAGAAGTGCTGTAGCACTCACGGTTTGTGAGACTGTAATATAGATAAGAATTAATAAACACCTCAGTCTAAAAAAGAAATACCATCTGGTGCATTTAATCCCAACCATGGCAAAAAGAAGAAAAAACGTCACAGGTGGGGGCTCTCTGTGGTTGCCCAGGGAAAGGATCAGAGGTGGATGGATGGACACTGTCAGGAGTTGGGATCTGAGGTTTTCCAGTCCCATCTGAGCCTGCATCTGAATTAGGAAACATTTTTCCTGTGCACAGCAGCGAAGAGGTGGCTGCTCAGCAGACGACTCGGGGCTGGATGAGCAAAAATTCAGGGCAGTGTTAACAGGTTACCTGCACATTCTGCTGGAGCCAAGGGCCTTTCCTGAACAGCAGCCTGTCACAGTTGATATATCTTGGGGAAAAAAAAGAAAATGAAAAGCAGCCTGTGAACAAATTAGGGCACTCACAAGTATTCATTCAACTTCTTTACAGGGATCCCACCAGGTACCATCTCCACCTGCTCCTGGAGAATACCAGGGGAGGATGAGGCTGTCTGGAGGGGAATGATTCTGTTTAGATGAGCCCAGGTCTGTGGGGTTTGGCTCATTTAACTTTAGATATTGGCAGAGATGGAGCAGTACAGGGCAAGTTTTCTTTTGCTTTTTTAGTTCCTTCAGTTTGGAGTGACTCATGCCCTGAAAGTTCCTGCTTCTCTCTTCAGGTGAGGAAGGACAATCAGTGTGAAGACAGATGTAGATGTTTGCATTACAGACACATAATTTTTGCCCACGGATCCCCAAATCCTCTTCCTGAGCCCTGGGGGTCGGGCAGGTCTGGATCTGCATTTCCTTTGTATTCCTGCTGTTCCTGTCATTGACTGAGCAGATGGTGCTGAATTTCATCCACAAGGTTTAAATAGTTTAATGGGTAAATTTTGGAGCATTTTTATTTAAAAGAACAGACTTCCCTCAACCAGGCTTCTTAGACCTAAAGGGAAAAGGAAATTAAAAGCAGTCAATCCCAGTAGTTCAGAGAAAACTACAAGATAATTTGCACTCCAGATAGTGGAGTCCACTTCTTTCTGCCTTTGCTTCCCTGTCCCTACCAGTTTTGGGATAACTATTGTTGTTCCTCTCTCATTTTCCCTCAGCCACATGAGGGATATTGCAGCACTTTGCCCTGTACCCTGTAACTGCAGATCTAAGCACTGCTGAGCTCTGTGCTGCAGCATCCCTCTGTTCCTGGATTCAGATCCTCACCCTGAGCTTCCTGGAGAGGAAACTCATCCCTGGATACTCCAGCTGACAATTTAAAGCAAGGAGCAGAAGGTGCTCACCCAGCCACAGAGCTGTCTGCTGCTGGTTTGAATTCACTGAGGTGCTGCCTCTCTTTTAGTTGTGTGTCATAACTGAAAATCCAGGGTCTCATTTCTTCCTTAAAAACCCCAATTCATGCCTTTTATTCCCAGCAGAGGCATTTGTAAGCTTGTCCCTGAGGGGTTATGGAACAGCTGCTCAGCTGTCCTTTCCCTCTGACTCTCCAAGCCCTTTGCAAAACTCTCCTTTTTCCTTGAAATCCCAACCCCTCCCACAGAAATGGGACAATCAGACTAAAAGAAGGCTCCGAGCCTCGGAGCTGCTGGATTGGTTTGGCCAAGCTGCCTTTGGATGAGCTGGGGAAAGACATCTGCTTCCCTCCTCAAACGATGGATCTGTCATTGGCAGGATTGTGTTTGGCAGGAAGATAAATGGAGTGGTTTGAACAGCTAAATGGGAGTCAGGAGAGTTGGGCACTTGCCTGGACCTTTTTTATTTGGAAAAGTCTCCCAGGGACACGTGCTGCTACCCATGGTCCCTCACTGGTGGTTGGTGACAGAGAAATTTATTCACAGGAGAGGTCACAGGAGAAAATAACTTTTCTCTGTTTAAAAATCACTGAGTTTGCAAATCCCCCTGGATTGAACCTACAAAAGGCACACAGGAGGTTTGGGGTGTTTAAAACTTGGATTTATCTTCCATTCTGTCTGTATTACTGATATTTAAAATTTACTTCCCCACATTGTCACAACGTTTGTGACACAGTTTTGGATTCTTACACAAAGGTCCTTCAGAAGAGCAAATACTATAATACTTCATAAATACTCCCTTTTTAAAAATTTTATTTTCCCCAAACCACAGAGCTTTTGCAGCTTTTGACAGCCTTATTGTTGGAAATTGTTTCACCCATCACTATAGAAAAAAAACCCTCCCTGTCTTCCTTTTCTCATTCTTGCTCTTTCACACTTGATTTGTATTTTTTTGGCTCATTCAGAGGGTTTTTAGGAATAAAGCTGTATTTTCCTGAAGATGTTTAAAAGGAAAAAACCAAAAATAATCTGAAAATCAAGTTTTAAGACAGAGCTGAATGAAGTTATGGAAGAAATCAAAGCCAGGGTTGTTTTGAGAGAAGTTCCTTCAGTCCTGTGTTCCTACAAATAATGAATATGGATGAAAGGCAGAGGGAGGTTGTATTTCTGATGCTTGAAATAAGACCTGCCTGTTAAAATCTTTCATTTCCTTTGTGGTCCATGTGAGAAAGGATTAAGAAACTTCATCTCCACCTTGAGCAGTGACTGAAGTCAAGTTACAGAAACTCTTGGGAGCAACTTGCCCCTGTCTCATTGCATTCCTATTTTCACAGAGGCTCTGGGAAGGTGGGGATGGTGAGAAATTGTCACTCAGAGAACAAGAAGTGAATTCCACTGAGCTGAACAGAAATGGATGAGGGGTGGGATTTCATCATCTGAAGAGTTTTCAGTTCTATTCCCCCTTTGTTTGACTCCAAATCCTGTTGTCACTGTGGTCACCCTGGTCCTCATCACTGGAGTCTCCATCCAGAGATGAGGTGGAGACTCCACGTGTGAAAGAGATGGAGACTCCAGTTCCAGCTCCAGGTGAGCTCAGGAACACCCTGGGACCAGGAGAAAGGGACACATCGAGGCTCACAGAATTTCTTCTGTGAATCCCACCTGTCTCTGAGCAGCTGCCACGTGTCCCCTGGATATTCTGGCCCTGCAGATGAGACAAAACATTTCTGCAGCTCCTTCAGTCTGTGGCAACCCTTGGAATGGTATTTAATCAAGGAGTGCACACAAAGGCTTTATTTGCAGCAGCAGACTGCACAGTAATCCTCTAACAATTCCTGGGATCTGTTGGGAAGGAAAACTCTCATTAATAAGACTTTGGTTACAACTCTTTGTTATGTGAGAGTTTCTGCAGAGCTCAGGGCTGCAAGAAATCACATCCAGAAAAGCATTCCCTTCATCTTTCCGCTCAGGGATCAGAGTATGAGTGGGAAAGCCCTGACAAACCCACCACACTCCTACACGGGTTTTGGGCATGCCAGGAGGGGTTACTGAGGGGTGGTACCACATTTCAGCTTCACCCATAATGGATATTCCCAAGGAACTGGATTACAGCTCACCCTCTGATGTTAACATGAGCTAACCAGAGCTTGTCATGCTTTTTTGCTTTTTATTTACTTTTTGGATGAGGAAAAGTGAATTCGTGCACTCCTCAGCCTTTGTCTGTGTGGCCACTTGTCCACTACAGTGGAAGAGGCCAAAGCCCAAATCTCTGCCTTTTCCATAGGAAAAAACCAAACAAAACACACAACATAGCAAAAACCCCCCTAGAATGGAGCAGTAGTAAAGTGAGTTTGTACAAAGCTGTCTATGAAGTCTAATTCACCTTTTCCAGGAGGAATAGACCAAAAAAAGATAATTATTTAGTCCCTCCTCCAGGGAATATCCCCTTTGACAGGCAGGACTCACACCTCCTGAGGGTTCTTTCCAACCATGGCATTTTGTCACCTGGGGGGGAATTAAGGCAGCTGAACTTATTCCCTCACTCACCAGCCACCCTGATGACCCACCAACAAAACCCCACACATTTTCTGTTTCATAATGATGTCTAAAACTGTGATATTTTTGGATTATTCTTCTTCCATCTGCCTTTGTCAGCCTGTATCAGTGACAGCTGTGACATGTGAGCTATTGCTCTTATCACTGAGGAGGTTGAAGGAGTGTTGCTGCGATAGAGTTATTTATTTACTTCTTTAGTTAATGTGCAAAACGAGCCATAAACTCGAAATCCTCCAGTGTGAATCTGTTTGTTGACCTTGATTGAGTGGAAGGTCTGTGGACATTAAATTCACACATCACTGACCTTTTCCAGCTGAGTGCTGGGTATTTAAGTCTGAAGCCATCCAACCACGGGCGGTGGAGTGGGATGAAAGCCTTCAGAGCTGGTGCTTGCTGGCTCTCTGTGGGCTGGGAGGAATGGTAAAAAAATCAGGTCAGACTAAACACAGAGCTCTGACTCAGCTGAAACTGTGGATGATGTGTCCCACTGACAGAGCAGCTGAGATACGTCCCACTCTTTGTTTATAGAATCATAAAATCATTAAGGTTGGGAAAGATCTCCAAGATCATCAAGAGGAGTCATTAGCCCAGCACTGCCAAGGCCAACACTAACCCATGTCCCCAAGTGCCACAGCTATGTGGCTTTTAAGTATCTCCAGAGCACAGTGACTCAACCCTGGGCAGCCTGAGCCAGGGTTAAACCTTTCAGTGAAGAAATTTTCCCCAATATCCAAACTAAACATCCTCTGGTGTACCTCAAGGCTGTTCCCTCTTGTCCTGTCACTTGTCACTTGGGAGAAGAGCCACACCTGGCTGTCCCCTCCTGTCAGGGAGTTGTGCAGAGCCACAAGGTCCCCCCTGAGCCTCCTTTTCTCCAGGCTGAGCCCCTTCCCCAGTTCCCTCAGCCTCTCCTGGTGCTCCAGCCCATCCCCAGCTGTGTTCTATCCCTGGACTCACTCCAGCCCCTCAATGTCCTTCTTGTCATGAGGGGCCAAAAACTGACCCCAGGATTGGAGGAGTGGCCTCAGCAGTGTCCAGCACAGGGGACAATCCCCACCCTGGTCCTGCTGGAAACCCAATTCCTGATCCAATCCAAGTGCCATTGCCTTTCCTGCCCACCTGGGCACAGCTGGGCACAGCTGGGCACACTTGGGCACACCTGGGCACACCTGGGCACACCTGGGCTCATGTTCAGCTGCTGTCACCAGCACCCCAGGTCCTTTTCCAACCCCTCTGCCCCTCAGCCTGAAGTTCTGCCTGGGGTTGTTGTGGGCACCCACCTTCCCTAAAAGCTCACCAGAAGTCAGTACTAGCACTACAAAATCCAAGATCTTCTGTATTCTGGCGTTTTAGCTGCTGGACACCCTTATCTTCAGTGTTTTGCCTTACACAGATATATTTTCTTTAGGATTGTATGGCAAAAAAAGGACAAGATTTTAAAGATTCTATGTATAATCAAGTTTACCTGAGCCTGCCACAAGCCCCACTTTTCAAAACAGAGCCTCATTTGCTTTTTAAAGGTAATAAAACCAGTCACTCAAAAGTAAATATTGGGCAATTGAGGTGAATAGACAATTATCCAATTCAGGCATGAGATTTTAGTGAAGGGAACAAGTGGCAGTGAAGTACTTGCTAATGGGCTTGGTGTAAAATCTACTGCCTAAAAAAATTTCAGCTATATTGTAGAACTACAGAGACTTTGCCAGCTCAGATCAAAGTTAGAGTTGTATGAATTAATTTATAAAGTGAAAACCAGAGGTATTTATAGATGTGAGATGAATTTGGCAAACGTTTAAGTCCAGAGAGTTAAAACTTCCCTTTGAAAAAGTCAGAATGTTTTGAAAACATTTCAATCTTTATTTTTCCAGCAAGTGTTTTGCAAATCTCTCACGCTTCCCCTCATGCTTTTTTAAGGTTAAAATAAAATGGCAAGAAGCACTGCAAATCAAAACAAAATAAATCTATGGTATTTCAGATGAGTCAAGATGAAATTTCCAAAGATCTGTTTCCCTTTGGGGAAAAAAATATTTGAGAATGAAGACAACTCCAAATTATTCCCCTTTTTCTAGTGTTTGTATTTTTATTTATTTTTAATTTGACTAGAAAACCACATAATTAATTGTTTATACACTACTAATTAAGGCCCATTCCTAACCTAAAGGAAATAAATATCTGAACCAGGCATGGCATGGAACAGGGAAGAGAGCAGGATAGGTTAATAGGAAATGGTGAGATTAATTTTATGTGTTAAATTATTTTATAATTTTAACCCAAATTTGCATCAAACAATTGCTCCTTCAAAGGATTGTTGGACTTTTTGTCTTAAAACCTTGACAGGCAAATATATGAAAAGAGCAATAACTTGTGCATTTTAAAACGAGACAGGAATTTATTTTATTATTATTTTAATTTATTTTCTCTGCCTATTTCTGATGAAAATATATGATTATCCCAAAACCCTCATGAGGGGACATTTAATCAATCACTTCTTACTGGCAGAGGTTCCTCCTGTGTCCTCATGATCTGTTCCCAAAGTTCATCCCACCAACATTTTTTCCCACAACAACTTTAACAGTGACAGCATAAACTAAACTCAAGCCAAGGTTCGGCTCTCTTGACATCATTCCCTCCTCTCCACCTCCTTGCAGCAGGATTTCTGAAAAGTTTTCTCCCTGTTGAATGCCCTTCCCAATCCCTTTAAAAGAGATGGGGTTGGGAGCAGCCTCAGTTTGTGGCCATAGCAATGGTCAAGGTGTCCCCACCAAGCTGGGAGCATGTTGGTGACAAGGGGACACTGAGATACGGTGAGCTCCCAGCTCCTTTTTTTTTGGAGTAAAAATCACCATTTCCACCTTTTATGACTGAGGCAGTTCATGAATTACACTTTACGAGGAGTCCATGGTAATTACCTGAACATTTATGGCCACTGTTGTATTACAAACACAACTTGATTAAGGCTGACTGAGGAGGAACCTCTTGAGGGGGAAAGGCCTTGTCCCTGGGAATTTCCTGCTTTTTAGCTCCTTGATCTTCTAATCTACATCAGAGATTCCGTCCTTTACTTGATTTGGGGTTTGTTGTGCTTTGAATTAGCGTGAGAGCCAGGAGACAGGGAATAAACCACGAAGCACAGATCCCACTGCTCCTGGCATGAATATTCAAGCTGCCGTCTCCCTGCCCTACATAGCTGGTGGTGTTGGTTAGGCAGGCAGGGTTTCCAGAGCATAAAGCAGCAAAATTGCTCCTGATCATCAGAAAAAAAAAAAAAAATAGGTTGTGGGGTTTTTTTCTTCTAAGGAAATGGAGGGAAACACTGATTTTTCAGCAGGCTCTGGGTTTGTCTCCCCTGCCTTGAGCAACTATAAAATAAGGCTGGGTGCACATCTGTGTGTCTTGGTTTGGGAAGACAGGTGTCTGCCAGGGAAAGCTGGAGCTTCCCTTGAAATGGAGAATGTAAACCACCTCCCTCCAAATTATTATAATTTTGAAATTAAGGGGCTTTCAGGTGAAGATATGGGAATAGGAATAATGGTTCTTTACTAGGAATGTTAAAAGAATAAACATGTACTCATAAAAAACAAACAAACAAACAGAAAATCAAAACAAAACAACAAAAAAGAAAACTCTGACAAAGTCAGAGCACAACCTGACACCATGTTGGTCAGGGTGTTGGGAGCAGTCCAATCAAGTCCTGCAGTGACAGATGTGGTTCTGTTGAAGCAGAGATGATCCTCTAGAAGGGTCCAGTGGTGCTGAGATGGGTCTGGTGTTTCTCTGGCAATCCAGTGCACACAGGCTGTGCTGGTGTTCTGACTCTCAGGTTTTATCCAGGTAGGAATGCTGGGCTCCTCCCCCTGGGTGGAGCATCTCCCCATGGGATGATGGAATTGTATCAGCCATGCAGTGAGCCTGGATGGCCCATGAACAGCAGATATCCCCTGGAGGGAGGATGGGAAGAGATAAAGAAATCACCTCCCCACCAGGTTTCAGCAGATAACAATAGAATACACACCCCTGGTTACACCCTGCATTGCAACCCAAGACACTGTGCAGTGGTCCTGGAGAGCTCCAGCTTGCCCAAAGGCCATGAATCCCCAGGAATGCCTCCCTGAGGACGGGCTTTGCTCACTGTCCCCTTCTGTGCCGTCCCTGCAGGCGTCCAGCACGCGGCCGGAGTGCAGCATCATGCAGGAGATCGAGGAGGAGCGCAGCCAGTGCCTGGCAGAGCTGACCTGGGACAACCAGACCTCAGGTATGGCAGCACTCCTGGCCCTCCCTGGGCAGCAAACCCACATCCCCCAGCCTCACAGCTGCCTTGTCCTGACCATTTCCCAGCCCTTCAGCTGCTGGAGCTAGGAGGGAGAGAAATAGTGCTTCCAAAGCACAGTTCAGTCAGCCAAGAGTTCCAGCAGCTCTGCAGGTTCTCTTGCAGCCTCCTGGCTGGGAAAGCCTAACTGAGGTGTTTCAGTGGGTTTAATCACAGTCGTCCACCTCTCTGAACTGGAATTTTTCTGATTTTTCCTTGGGAACTGAACGCCTGAAGTTCTTCCAGGCCTTGGATTACTTCAAGAGAAGTCATTGTGACCATGTCCTCTGATTAAACTGCCCTTCCTTCCCTATACCAAAATTTCTCCTGTCCTCATGGTGAAGCAGAGGGTGCTCCAAGGCTCTGAAGTATTTCTGGAGCTGGGACAGGCAGCTGAGATCCTCTCCTTGTTTGTGGAGCTCTCACCACACTGAGAAATCCCCCTGGAATGGTCTCTGCTCTCCTTAACTCTCTTCCTGCTTCAATGATCAGGAAAGGAAGAAGGTTTTGGTGCTGCCCCATCCCATCCCATCCCATCCCATCCCATCCCATCCCATCCCATCCCATCCCATCCCATCCCATCCCATGCCACGCATCCCATCCCATCTCATCCCACCCCACCCATCCCACCCCATCCCATCCCACCCTGCCCTGCAGCAGAGCTGTCAGAACCCCAAGTTAAAGCATCCAGTTGGGTCTCTCCCCCTCCAAACGCCTCTCCCAAGTTACCGACCCCGTGTCTGTCAGTAAAAGGTGTGTAGGGACCCAGGTGAGACTGCCAGGATCCAAAAAGAAGGGATAATTTCACTGGGAAAAGGGCTGGGAAGATGAATCTCAAATCCTGCTTGAGATTTGCATCCCTCCTCCCAAAAGAGAGAAAAGTGGAAGAAGAAACTCTCCACTGGCAATGTTTGCAGCCAGACCAGAGACTGAAGGGCTGTTCTGGTGGAACAGAATCCTCCTGGGACAAGCTGATCCCAGGAGGAGCCTCATGGGATGCCAGGAAGGTTTTTGGCCCCTGCTTTTATCTACTAAGGGATGGTTGTCTTTGATTTGGAAGCTGTTTCAAGTGTCTCTGTGCTGTTAAATGGAGCCTTTTGAAGAAATGTTCTTCTGGAATCCAGTAAAGGGAGAACTCAGGGTGGATAAAAGCCTTCATCTGAAAGCCAGCTAAACGCTTCATTTGGTTTTATGGATATTTAAAGAAATTAAATTAAATACAATACATTAAAAGGAGAATAAATAGTTGAAGTGATAATACTTTTTCTGCTTTTCCAGAATAATTTTTCTCATTGGAAAGTTTAATTCAAAATAGTCTTTTTATTTTTTTTTTTCTGTAACAACAGAACTAAACCAATGCAAGTATTTTTCCCAGTTCTGAAGTAAAGACACACAGCCATGTTGCAAGTCATTAATGCCCAAAGCAAGTACATAGAAATCCTTTGGAGTGTTTTTTCCCTGATGGAATGCTGAAATATTGGGCTTGAATAAATCTGCATTTCCACCAGTCACCACTGATGAATTGAACTGACTCAGAAATTGCAGTTTTGAGCATAGGAAAATGGTTTTGTGCATGGAGACAGTACTGGAACTGGACGCACAGGACAAGGAGGAATGGCTTCAAACTGAAAGAGAGCAGGTTTAGATTGGATATTAGGAAGAAATTCTTTCCTGGGGGGGTGGTGAGGCCCAGAACAGGTTTCCAGAAAAGCTGTGGCTGCTCCATCCCTGGAAATGTCCAAGGCCAGGCTGGACAGGGCTTGGAGCAACCTGGGACAGTGGAAGGTGTCCCTGCCTTGGAAGAGAGTTGGAAGGAGATGATTTTAAGGTCCCTTCCTTTGTGGAAAGCAGTTAGCATCCATTTACCTGAAAACATCAGCAGGTATTTAGGAGCTCAATACCTGACTTTATTATCCAGACACTCACAACTGCCCTGGAGGCAACAGGAAAAACCCAGAATTGTTGGCTCTCAAATGGGTGACTGTGGATGAGCGTATGGAGAACTCTGTTATGTGCTGTGTGGACAGAGAATTTCCAAGTGCCTGCTTAGGATGTGTTTCCCCTTCAGAGTGATCACAGCATGTGAGCACAAGTAGGTTCAAAGAAGGTGTTTTTCTGGAGTGGGCTCCATAACTCAATAAATGCGGCTGAGCTGTAAAATCAAACTTTGGACTTTGACGGTTGGGGGAGAGGGGGAAGTTTGTTGGGGAGAAATCTCACAAAAGTGATGATAGGAGATCGTATGAAGGTGCTGACTGTTTCATCTGAGTGTTCCTGGAAGGAGAAATCCTTGTAAAATTCTGTGGAAAAACATAATTTTAACGCAGTTCCATGCCCCAGAACAGGAGGATGGAAAGCAGTTGAGGTTCCCTGTGACCTGCAGAGTAAAACTTTGATTTATGGCCAGGTAGTTGTGTTGCCTTCTGCACTTCCCACACCTTTTCAGGAAAAGGAGAATCACTTGAGGTTTAAAGAGTGATTTGTCATCCTTTCTAATCAAATGAGTGGAAATAAACAAAGTGTCTCTGTACATTCTGGAAAGAAAGCTTTGTTTAGGAGCCATTATCAATTGTATTGATCAGAGGGGTTTAATCACAGCTGTAATTTGATGTGTCAGACAGATTAGTCACTTGTTAAAAATGTTTGATGGTGATGCTGAGGTTGATCACTGGCTTGGGTTAAGCAGGTAGATTTCCACTGATAAACAATAATGTCCTTCTTAACCTTTTCTTTGTCTTCAAACACCCACTCCTTCCTCACAGGGGCTGAACATGCAGGAAATCCAGGCTTTCTTTGCAGATTAAACTTCTTCCATCCCTGATAGTGTCCAAGGCCAGGTTGGATGGGGCTTGGAGCAGCCTGGCATAGTGGAAGGTGTCCCTGCCCATGGCAGGGGGTTGGAAGGAGATGATCCATGTGAATCCCATTATTCCCAGTTAGGAGTGTGATTCAGTACCTGTGGATTTATCCATATTTGAGGAGGTTTGACAACTGGACTTGATAATTTTAAAGGTCTCTTCCAACCTTGATGATTCTACAGCCCAGGGGTCACTAAATATTGCCCAGCTCTGAAGTTTGTTCAGTTTGTTTCCCAGCACAGGAAAAGCTGCAGAGGATGCAGTGAGGGGGAAATCCACAGGGAAAAGCAGTTGAAGCTGGCAGTGTGTACAGAGGAGAACCAAACGGCAACGAGATCAAAGTCTGAGCCTTTAAGGGAATTTTTAACCCTCAGAGGACACTCATCAGCCCCTCTGCAGGAAAAGAGTTTTATGGACTTTGTGGCAGAGCTTGCCCAGTTTCTGGAAGGGTGTGTGGGATGCAGCTGCAGCACAGGGCTGGATTTTGTGAGCAGGGTTGGCCTTGCCCTCCTGTGCCCTGGTGTTCTTTAACTCCATGCTAAAATGACTAGCAAAGGCATTAAATGACACATGTGATTCAACACAGGAGTGGATTCTCTGCCATTAAAGTCAGGAATAGGTAGACAGAGACCAGATTCACACGGGCAAACAGCCCTGGAATGACTTTTGGGGAGTGATTTCCACTTGGTTTGGGGTATCTCTGGTGTGTTCTGGGCAGGCATCTCTTTCAGGACATGATGAATCCTGTTCAGATTTTCTCCTGTGTTGTCAAAATATTTAAAATGAGGGGTATCTTAGTGAGCAGTTCAGGTGTGTAGGAAAAACCCCCACATTTCACAGATAATCTCTGTGCTGGTGTTCTCTGGCTTGGAGGGGATTTGGCCAGAGGTGAAATCATGGCAAGGGGTTGAACAAAATGACCTTTAAAGGTCTCTTTCACCCCAAACTATTCCATGATTCTGTATTTCAGAGAAGTGAGGAATGCAGTCCCAGCCTCACTGAAAACTGGGATTTGCTTTTCCAGCTGGGACATATGGGTGCAACACAGTGGCTGCTCAGCTGATAATGCAGGAGGGAAGCTCTCCCAAGGGCTGGGATAATGGGGTTTGCTTCCCAGCCTCACAAACACAGGCAAATCCCTCTCTGAGAAGTGTGGCTGAGCTCCTGAAGGCTGCAAGGCAGGAATCACCACTGCACTGCTTCCCTGCTGGCTTTCACTCGCCTCTTTTATGTCATGGTCCCAGAGCACAGAGGAGTATTTCTGGGTTTGTTTTTGAGAAAGCCTCTCCTCTCCGTGGTTGTAATTTACACACAGTTCAGCTTAAGCTGAAGCACACAAATAAAATGATAATAAATAAAAAGAAGTAGCCCTCTCTTTGTTAAAAGGGCAGGAAAATCAATCAGCTCTAGGTCGGCTGGCTCAGCTCATTATCTGTTTATCCCATTATTGCTAATTAATTTGCTCTGCAATCAGATACTCTTTCAGAAGCAGGAGAGTTATTTAGGGATAACAGCTGAATAAGGAACTGTGGCTCGTCTGGGTGGGAGGAGCAGCTCTGGAGACCCAAGAGCTGTGCAGGAAGCACAGCCTTAGTGGAAAAAGAGAATCATGGAATGGGTTGGATGAGTTAAAGCTCATCTCATTCCAATCCCCTGTCATGGGCAGGGACACCTTCCACTACCCCAGGTTGCTCCAAACCCCATTCAACCTGGCCTGATACCCCTAAGTCCTTCAACATTTCATTTTTTTGTTTGCCCTCTAGCCCTGTCTGTCTTGGAAACAGAATAAAACCCAATAAAAAAATCTGAAAACATGGAGAAAAAAATAGTGTCCTTCCCTCTCCCAATGCCTGTTCACATCTGCTAACTTGCACATGCCTCACCTTTGTTGTGAGATGGAAGGAGTCCTGCAAGATCACCATCGTCATTGTCACATGAAAAAAAATCCAAGTGGGAAATGGCCCATGCTGTTTAAACTCTGAATATTGCTTTTGTTGAGGAGGTTGGCTTGAAAAATCAAATTTGGAGCCTGGGAGGTCTCTGTCAGTCCCCCCTAAAGAAGTCAAAGCATGTTTGATGGGAGGAGAAGCATTGAACATATGGAAATTAAAAATCAAGCTGCAAAAAAACATTGATGAAGTTTAAATTAGGAGCCTGTTTATTCATCACCATCTGTTTATAGTGCAGCAAGATAAGAAATAATTAATAGTTCCTTGCTTGGAAAAGTTCAAGTTGGAATTCTCACCTCCCAGTTGCATAAGCCCTGCTGGGGCAGATGAGGTGTCAGTGGGGTTTGTGGGACAATCTGTTATCAGCAGCTCTCCAGGTGCTGGAGAAGGCACCACGTGGCTGATCCAGCTCAAGAACTCCAGAGAGTCCCCAAAGTAGGGTGGGAAAAACTGTGGGTGTGGCACTTGAGGACTTGCATCAGTGGGGAACGTGGTGGGGCTGGGTTGGTGGTTTGATTTGGTGACCTGAGGGGTCTTTCCCAACCTCAAAGATTCTGTGATTCTGTCATTTCAGAATTGTGCAGAGCTCCCATAAGTCTTGTACCGTATTCATCAACCTCTTAAAAAATCCTGGAACAGAAATGGCATTAAATGGCAGCTGTTGATCTGCTAAATCAAACCCTAAATCAACCAATGTCAACATACTCAAAAAAAAAAAAAAAAAAAAAAAAACCAAACCTATTTTAGCTCAGTTTGAGCTAAATACAGATCTCATATTTCAGTCTGAAATATGTTTGATCTTGATGGTCTCTCTAAAGGAAAAAGCACCTGCTGGACTTTTTGCCATGTTCTCTTTTGTTAATTTTTAATTTACTTTTTTCCTATTACTCCAGCCTAGGTGATACAAAGGGCCTCTTAG
Source organism: Acrocephalus arundinaceus (assembly GCA_021534815.1). Classification (NCBI taxonomy): domain Eukaryota; kingdom Metazoa; phylum Chordata; class Aves; order Passeriformes; family Sylviidae; genus Acrocephalus; species Acrocephalus arundinaceus. The sequence goes on from JAJEOU010000373.1 coordinate 49,726,690, forward strand.
CTCCACTCTTGCTCTGACCAGCAGCACTGAGCACGTCCCAGCTGTGACATCACTCCCCTCCACTCCTTGACAGGGTGGCTTCTCCTACAGCAGTAGAAAATTCAGCCATGGGACATCAAACCTTAAACCCCAGAATCTCATGCAGGATCAGCACCAAAGTCAAACTCCCTTTTATTTAACAGGAATTTTTCTCCCAGTTCTATGGCAATGGTCACGATACACAGTAGGACAGGTCCTTCCAAATGGTCTTCTGTGGGTTTTTTGTCTTCTTTTCTTCTGTTGTTAGAGCCGGGATTAAATGCTCGAGTGTCTCAGTTCTTATTTGGACTCAGATGTTTATTAATTCTTATATATAGTACAGTCTTACAAGTTGTGAGTTCAAGCTAACAAAGTGAAAAATGGCTCTGTCTCTAACTCTTTCCAAGGTCTTTTAAGCACATATGGACCAATTATGAAATTATGCACAAATTATTTTCACTTTTAACCCAATAACCAAACACCCGTGGCCCGCAATGCGGATTTTTTCACCCAATTACAAAATCCCACCCAGACCCAGGAGAAGATGAAAAAGAAAACTTAGCCTATGCCCTAAATCCTCCATCTTGCTTTATATATATATTACTATGTTCTAAACCCTTAAACTCTCAGTTTTCCACCCTGTGATATCACACACTTCTATCCAAACTGCAGCCCCACAATCCCAGCGCTGTCACTCAGTTTTGGAAGCCTTCTCCATGGCCTCAGGTCAAATGCAATATTTTCTTTGGGGTCAGTGCCTGTTGGCACAGAAAGCCTGGAATTCTCAGTGCCCAGGGTTCCAACAGTCTTCCTTCACCATTCCCTCATCTCTCTGGGACTCTTCCCAAACACCTTCATGCTGCAGCTCTTACAGAGATGGAACCCACTCCCTGGAAACTCGAAATAAAGAAATCTGCCTTGGATTTTTCAGAGAAGAAGCTTTGCAGCCTCTGCTGTGAAAGGTGAACCCTGAAACGCGAGGAGGGGGCAGTGCTGTCACAGTGGTAAACCCAGCCTGAACCCTGAGAACCAACCCCAGACTTTGGTGTTGGCTGCTTTGATCCGGCCTGAACCTGATGCTGTTCTTCCAGATCAGGAATTTCTTTCTGAGGAAACAGTAATCAGCAAAATTTTCCCTAAAAATGGTTCTTTTTCTGTCCATCCTTGCTCCGTGACCCCTCTCCAGTGAGCACTGCTAACTCCCAGTTTAGTTTTGGGGATGTGGTTTAGTGGTGAACACAATGATGCTGGCCTCAATGGCTTTAAAATGTTTTTCCAACCTTCCTGATTCCATGCTTCTAACAGTGGCCCCTCAGCTGCTTGTCTGATCCCACCCACCCACCTGAAATGCCAAACACCCACCAAAACCAGGATGAAATTCCAACACAGCACCTCATCACTCCTCCCTGTGGAGCCAAGAGCTGATTTTTGTCTTGACCTCACCTTTCCACAGATATTAAAATGTTCCAACATCTGTTTTCTGCCTTAAAACACAGCAGGGGTGGAGGCTTTGCCTTGGTTCTGCCCGTTGCTGGCTCCTGGCTGGAAGATCTCTGACAAGCAGCAGGGTTTGTTTGACTTGGGAACAGCTGTCCCGGGGTTTTTTGGGATTAGCAGCCACTTAGTGGACATAAATTTGTGTTGGAAGAGGCATTTTAGTTTGGAGAATGTGTCACATTTTTAAATGCCAGCAGAGATTTTGGTTCCTTTGGTTTTTTAGCATGGGATAATAGATAAATGCACACAGCCTTAGCCGTGCAAAGGTTATAGAATTAAGGAGAGAGTGACATTAGTGCAGGCCAATGGAAAATAAATTCAAAGTATTTTCAAAGCTCTGGATATTGGCTCAGAGGTTTTGTTTCTGACAGCAGCTTGTGTTTGTCCCTCTCAAATCCCACGAGATTTCTGGTTAACATGCCTCTCCTTCCTCACCTTTCCTTTTTCTTTTTCTGTTAATATTGAAAGTATCAGAGCACTGTCATGATGGTATCCACCCTTTTTACCTGGGATAAGCACACTGGGGAATATTGCATACACCATAAGTGATGTTGGGAAAAGCTTTCCTAGAGGTTAGACCACTCGTCTTCTCTTTGAATTTCTTTCTGGAGACACCAGTATGGAAAAAAATCTAGGAAGGTACCTGAATTCAAAGTCTGTTATCCACAATTCCTAGAAGAGCAGAGGGATTTGAGTGAGGAAACCCTGGAATAATCCTTTAAGCATGCTCTGTGTCAGAGCACTGGAGATCTTTGGAGGCTGCAGAGGAGATAAGTCACATTTTTGGCAATGCCCTGTGTAAAACCTTCATCTTAAATCTTGGATCTTTTCTTTCAGTTTACATGTTCTGGAGTTAGGGAGAAGGGCTCAGCTCACAGATGTGATTTATGAAAAGGAGGGATTAAAAAAGTCCAGTGTTTATTTAGTCTGTTGGTTAAAAATGGCCGAAAGACTACAAACTTTTTTAAAAACAAAATCGTTTCCTAGTAGATGTTGTTGATGGAAAATCTCATAGAATTTTCATGCTTAAAAATCATCCCCCAGCAACAGTGGTGATTTCTTTCACGCTGATTAGAATGACTCAGTCTGGGGCCTTTAAGGTGAGGTTTTCCTTCGTATGTCTTTAAGTCAAATTTCTGCAAACATTTGGGAAGAAAGTTATTTTTTAACATACTCCTGTTGAGTGCTTGGACAGCTTCTGCTTGCAGAAGTGTAAATCAGGTTTTATAGTAATTTATGGTATTCTTGGGTTAGAATCATGGACTTGTTAAAGTTGGAAAAGACCTTTAAGATTATCAAGTCCAGCTCGTGGGAAAAATGAAATCAAAGTCTCTGTCTTGCCACAGATATTGAGGCAAAGTCCAAAGCAAACTCTTTTCACTGATCCTGAATTTTGGGATCCTTTTGCTTTCTATGATTGCCCAAGTGTCTTTTGTGCTGAATTGGAGCTGCAAATCCTCAGTGAGTGATGGGCACAGGAGCATCAGAGCACCAGCACAGCTCATGGGTGCTGGGAAGGAAACGCCACCGTGTCTGGGGTCACATCCCTGGCAGGACTGTGCCTTTCCTTCAGCTGGGTGGATTCTCTGTCACATCCTGCCTGTGCTGCTTTTTATCTTCTTTTCTGCCAGAGTCGGGATTAAATACTCAAGATGGTGTTTCGTGTTTAGACTCAGATGTTTATTAATTCTTATCTCTATTACAGTCTCACAGACAGTTCTAACTAACAAAGTAAAAAATGGCTGCTCTCTCTCTCTACAAGGCTTTTAAGAATAAACTGTACAATTAAGAAATGACACCTAAATTATTTTTACTTTTAACCCAATAACCAACCACCCCTGGCCCGCAATGTGGATTTTTTCACCCAGTTACAAAATACCACCCAGACCCGTGAAGGAGAAGGTGAAAAAGAAGAACTGGCCTCCACCCTAAATCGTCCATCTTGCTTTATATATATAACTATATTCTAAACCCTTAAACTCTCAGTTTTGCACTCTGTGATATCACACACTTCTATTATTACTATAATAATTATTACTCTAATAATAATAATAACTAGTATTATATTGAATATCACTTCTATTCAAACTGCACACCCACAATCTCAGTGCTATCACTCAATTTTGGAAGCCTTTTCCAAGGTCTCAGGTCCAATGCAGTGTTTGCCTGGGGGTCAGTGCCTGTCAGCACAGAAAGCCTGAAATTCTCAGGGTTCCAACATGCCTGCAGAGCTGGAGTGAGAGCAGGCAGCACAACAGGCAAGAAATTAAAACAAAAGGCTGTGGAGAGCTGGAAGGGGAGCTCTGAGGGCATGGGATTGCTGCAGAGCAGACTGTCAGTGGTGATACAAATAAAAAAGATGATCAGATGGAGCTGGGGGAAGGAGAGATGCCCAAAGGAGGCTGGAGTGGGAATGGGACTGGGGACAGGAGGGCACAGCAGTGACTTTTTCAGGGAAGAGAGGGAGGATACATTTAGCCAAAGCTCAGAGCCAAGCTAACCCAGTCAAACCCAACCTGTCACAGAAAAATAGGGAAAAATCCTGCTCTGCAAGCCCAGGGCAGGACGGGGTAGAATTAAACCCACCAAAGATACAAGGGAGAAATGATAGGGAGCTGTTTCCATGCTGGAAGCTACTAAATAGGCTGGGACACTTCAGCTTGAAGAAGAGATGCCCGAGGAAGGATATTAAAGAGGATTTTATGGGTTTTCTCCCCAGGGGAAGGGATATTGTGGTTAGGCTGTGAATATTTTTGTCTTTGTAAAAGAAGTGAGCAGTTCCTAGTGAAACCAGCAATGAGCAGGTTCAAAGTGAATTCAGAAAAAGATATAATTTTTCTGCCAGTGGACACTTAAACCGTGCAATGCCTTGGTGCTGGAGGTTGTGAATTCTAAAAATTTTCCTGGGTTAAGAATCAAAATCCAATTACATTGTATTTACAAGATTTATGGGAGAAAAAGAATCTATCTATGGTAATTTTTTTAATATTTCCTGCAACTTTTAAATAGAAAATTATCCCTCATTTGGGAGGTCTCTGCTCCTCGGGGACTGTGGTGGCAGCAGTGACCCAGGGCTGATGGTTGGTTTTCCTCCTCTGAGATTAAATTCAAACTGCCTGGGTGGTGCTGAGTTATGGATCGTTGCAGGCACCATCTTTTGGAGTCTGTTCCCTTCAGTCAGGCGAGAGATCAGCGCTCAGCTGGGGCAGGGAGATTGATGCAGTGATAATTGGCTGTAATGAGATGTTTGTAACGAGGCAAGCCACGGGTGAGCACCGAGGCTGGGCTTGTCAGGGGGACAATAAATGTCACCCCACGGCTGTTTACAGCCCTGAGAGCTTGGAAACTGCCTGCTGGTATGAAATTGGAGTGAAAATGAGATTTTATTGCAGCACGCCAGGCTGTGATAGTGCCCTGGGATGGCTCAGCCTGGCTTAACTGAGCTGTGCCTTTGCCTCGCTGTTATCCCTGTGGGTACTGAGAGCTCCTGAGACACCCCAGGCATCAAATGGGCATCTCTGCATCTGAGCAGGGATTCCAAGAGCAAAATGTGCGGGAATGTCGTTCAGAAGAGACCTGGAGTAACCCCTCCTGCATTAAGGAGAATTTTGTGTGAGGGTTTGGGGGGTGGTGTTCAGTCCAAGGTTGGATTTGATGCCCTTGGAGGTCTTTTCCAACCTTTATGATTCTGTGATCCAGTGAAAGACTGATGTGCTGAAAGGGTTTTTCCCTGAGCTGGGAGCTCACCTGGCTTCAGAGAGTGCCTGGCACCAGCCTGCTGCCATTCATTTCCTTCCTCAGCCAAGCCAAGTCCCATCTCAGGGCCGTGCCAAAGCTCTGGAATTCATGTTTATTCATGAGGCAAAGTCATTCTCTGCTGCTTCCTAGATAAGCTTTGACCACGACTTGCTGTAAAGTGTAGATAGGACTCCAATAAATGGGTTTTTATGCTCCAGTCTGCCAGTTCTGCAAACCAGTGTGCCTCGTGAGCACTGACCTGTTTTCTGTTTATTAACCTTTCAAAGGGAGAGGAAATGAGAGCTCTGATCCACTTTTAGCAGAGACAGTGGGAAAGGTGTGCTGGGGCCTCCTAATGCCCTGCAGCCAGCACTGTGTCACTGGTCCTCAGCTGCTTCTGAGCCAGAACCCCTTAGAGGAGGGCTCTAAGTGAGGCTGGTGCAGCCCTTGGCTTGCTTGTGGGGTGTTTGGCTTGCAGAGAGGAAGGCTGAGCTGCTGGATAGAGGGATCTGAGCTCCAGCAGCTTTAGAGGCATGAAGGATTTCTCCCTGCAGCCCTCCAGAAGAAGATACTCAGCTCCAGAGAGCACTTCATGGTCTGGCAAGGAAGGGCAGGGCAAAGCTGAGGGTGTGAGAGCTACAGTGAAAATAATTAAAATAGAAAAAACCCTCTTCTTGTTTTAAAAAAAAATATTTATTTAATTTTTTAAAGTTTGTTTTTATAATGACAAGAGTTTAAGGACTGCACCTGAAACACCCAGAGAGGTGGTGAGTGCTGCTGATTTGGAAAAGCCACACACTCATTTTTATACAGCTCCTCCAGGTTCACCTGGGATCCTTCCCAAGGCAAAGCACAGCCCCTGGCTGTGTGCATCCCATGGATTTTTGGGACAGGACGTGAGCAGAGCAGTTCTTTGGATGGAAATGGAGAGTAGGTGTGTTTGTAACTCACTGGCACTTGCTGCCCTGGGTGAGGATTGATAAATACCTTTGCATCCTCCCTGCAGACACTTGAGTGGAAGGCAGAAGACAATATCTATAATTAATTAATGGGGGAAGCACTTATCAACCCCCAAACTTGTCATCTCTGCTGTATCCAAATGATGCCACAGGGAAGAGAGGGATTTCCTTCTTTCAAGGCCCAGTGCAGCTGTTTCTGCCCCCAGATAGATTTTTTTTTTTTTTTTTTTTTTTTTTTTTTTTTTTTTTTTTTTTTTTTTTTTTTGCCTGCCAAGCCCCCAGATCCCAGCAGTTTTCCAGGATAAAGTCTGTTGGTTTGGGAGGAGGAAAAGCATTTTCTGGAAGGCTCCTTGATAAACAAGGCTGTGAATATTTTTGTCTTTGTAAAATAACTGAGCAGTTCCTAGTGAAAGCACCAATGAGCAGGTTCAAAGTGAATTCAGAAAAGGTTATAATTTTTCTGCCAGTGGACACTTAAACTGTGCAATGCCTTGGTGCTGGAGGTTGTGAATTCTAAAAATTTTCCTGAGCTCAAAATCAAAATCTGATTGCATTTAATTTACAAGATTTATGGGAGAAAAAGAATCTATCTATGGTATTTTTCATTATTTCCTACTACTTTTAAATAGGAAATTATCCCTCACTTGGGAGGTCTCTGCTGCCTGGAATCTGTGGTGGCAGTGGTGACCCAAGGCTGATGGTGGGCTGATGGTAGGTTTTTGCCTGCCAAGCCCCCAGATCCCAGCATTTTTTCAGGATAAAGCCTATCAGTTTGGGAGGAAGAAAGGCATTTTCTGGAAGGTTCCTTGATAAAGGTTGTCTGTGTGCTGGGTCAGATGAAAGGGAACAAAGTTTTACCTGAATTTATGATGGGATTATTACAACATTAGACTGTGCATGTAAAACATTTCACAGGTATCAATCCTCAACTGTTCCAATCCTTTAACCTCCAGTTGTTCTCTTCTACTCACTAAAAATTACTGACTTTCCTGACCTGCAGATAATTAGCACAAGAAAGACACAGACCTGTTAGAACAGGCCCAAAGCAGCTGTGGCTGCCCCTGGATCCCTGGAAGTGTCCAAGGCCAGGTTGGATGGGGCTTGGAGCAACCTGGGATAGTGGCAGGGATTTGGAATGAGATTATCTTTAGGGTCCATTCCAAGCCAAACCATTCCAAGATTTGCTGATCCTGTGATGACAGGCACTGCCAGCCAGAGTTCTGGTTTCCATTGCCTCCTTTATTTATTGCAGAAATATTTTCAGCATGTCCGGGGCAGCGATGAGGAAGATCGGTGTTGTAAGAGCTAATGGGCAGGTACAAGGTGTGTTTACACAAGCAAAAATCTGTAAAAAATACACTTTATGTGTCTTGCAAGGCCAGTTTCACTTTCTTTTAATCAGAAAAAAAGATTTTGCTACAAAAGCGAGCACATAAAAGCTCTCTTCACACATCACAGGTGGTGCTGAAAAATGTCAACAGAAAAAAAGATACAGATCACCAAAACTCTCAGCGTGCATAATTCAGGGCATTTAAAAAACCATCTGATGCTATCAGATGGCTTTTATTTTGTATTATAACCTATCATGAGGTAATGGCAGCACTCTAATTTACTGCAGTTGGCGGAGGAAAAGATTGTAGAACGCGAAATACTCTGTCATGGAATCATTTTCCATGGGATCTTTAATATCCTGACACTTTTGGAGCTGCTGGCTGTTTGGTGGGAGATAAGTGTGAGGCTGTGAGAACTGAGCTTGGGCACCTGATACAAGGACCTGAAACCTGACTTTTAATGAGCTCTGCAGGAGAGCTGCGTGGAGGAGATACCATCAGTTATTCCATTTTCCAGGCTCCAATAAACTCAGCTCAGGACTTCATTTCAAAAGTTCAGTTTGTTCATGAAAGAAGGCTGGGGGGGAAACCTGTAAAATCACTTTGAAAGTGAGCTAAGGGTTCTGTTTAAGCTTCAAAGCATTTCTGTGTGCTCCCTATTGATCTGAGACAGATCTGCACAGGCTGGTGATGACACCAGCCCTTTCCTTAGCTCGAGGAGTAAAAGATGATTTAAAGGAGGAATTTGTGAGCAGGGTGTAATTGCCAACAAGTGCAGCCTGACAGGGGTTTTCGTAGCTCCCTTTGCTGGCATGTGAGAAGTATTTCCTCAACATTTTCTCACCACTTTGTTCTTCACATCCCAGTCTCTCTCGTGTGGGGCAAATGAGTCACATTTGGAGGAGCGTTTCCATCTGATGGGATGTGACAAATAACTGAGAGCAGAGGTGCTGGAAAAAGGGAGCTCTGCTGACAACCCATCCATCTCACTGACTCGGTTTTGAAAGACAGGTGTCTGCCAGGGAAAGCTAGAGCTTCTCTTGGAGTGGAGAATGTAAATCCCCTTCCCTCCAAATTATTATAATTTTGCAATTAGGGGCTTTCAGGCAAAGATATGGGAATAGGAGCAACAGTTCTTTACTAGGAATATAAAGAAAAGGAAGAAAATACAAATGTAGTAGTACAAACAAAACAAGCAAGCAAGCAAACAAAAATCTTGGGAAAAAACTTGACAGGGTCAGGAATACGACCTGACACCCTGTTGGTCAGAGTATTGGAAGCAGTCCAAATAAATCCTCCTGGAGTGACAAATGTGGAGTAGAGATGATGCTGTAGAAGATGATCTTGTAGAAAGTCCAGTGGTGGAAAGATAGGTCCAGTCTTCCTCCTGGAGCCCAGTGGAAAGCCGGATCTCTGGATCCCTGGTGTTTCCGAGTCTCAGTTTTTATCCAGGTGGGAACGATTGGCTCCCCCACACTGGGTGGAGCATCTCCCAATGGGATGATGTAATGTGTGATGTCATTGGTGAGCCTTCATGGCCCATTATCAGCAGATATCCCTGATGATGTAATGTGTGATGTCATTGGTGAGCCTCCATGGCCCATTATCAGCAGATATCCCTGATGATGTCATGTGTGATGTCATTGGTGAGCCTTCATGGCCCATTATCAGCAGGTATCCCCCAGAGGATGGACAGGAGATGACAGAGATAAGAAACCCTGCCCCAGCTGGCTTTAACGGCTGCCCCATTATCAGAAGGCATCTGCCCCCCTCCCCCTGGAGTTACAAGAGATAAAGAAAAGACATCTCAACAGATTTCAACAGATGAAATAGAATACACTTTTTTTTTTTTTTGTTATATAACCCAAGACACTCACCCAGGCAGCAACTGAAGTGCCTGGTTGCTGGAAATCTAAAGCGGGGGGGGAAATGTCAAAATTCTGCTAAGAGCTATAAAATGGTAACATATCGATGTAAAAATGTGTTTGATTCCTTTTTCTTTTTTTTTAATTCAGATCTGCCAACTCCTTTTGGCTTCAGCGTTAATGTTATGTGATCCAACAATGCTGCACGCATGGGGTATTATTAATGCCTTTTTGAGAAATAAAAGGGCAAAATGAGAACATTAGAAATCCGTGGAAAGGACGTGGCCTTTTTTCTTTCAACGAAAGCTTTTGTTCTACCCAGAAAATCTTCAGCAATGCCTTATTTTGACAAAACCCTGTGTTTCCTTCCTGTGTTGGTTATTCCTTCATTCCTAGCTTGGATAGCTCAGGATGTGCCACCTTCCCTCACTCTTCCATAGGGATCATCTCCTGGCCACAGCAGCATCCCTGCTCAGCCTCCAGCAGCATTTTGTGCCTTTTCCCTTTTTTAAGAAGAAAACTGCTTCTGATGGAGGAACTTTGGTCCTTGATCCCCTAATTGTTATCTGTGTCCCCTTCGTGCTGTGAGAGCTGCACAACCATGGCAATGGGAAGAAAAGGATGATGGCATTGGGGGAAAGAGAGAAGGAAGAGGGCAATGTCTCACAGGTTCACATCTGGTGTTTTAATGCAACAGAGAGTGACAAGGGGAAAGAAGAGAGTTATTTAATTAGGAATTTCTGTCTTTTTAATCTAGGAGAAGACACTGTTCTTGTATCAAGCCTGAGTTGCCTTTTTATTTTTTTTTTTCCCCCATATCTGCTCTTCTTTCCATACTGATTTCTAAAATTACGGTGCTGAATTTTAGGGACTGGGGAGCTAAGAGCTGCATGTTTAAAGAAAATATTTCTGTGGGGTTTCATTCCAAAAGGTGCCTGTGCTGGGGTGAGGGGCTCTACACACCTTTGCAGAGCTGCTCTGCTGCCTCCAGCACTCCTGAGTGCTCCATCATCTGCTTTTCTCTCTTCCCCAGGCTGCAGGAGGCAGTGGGACAACATCACGTGCTGGCCTGAAGCAGAGGTGGGAGAAGTGGTGGTACGGCCATGCCCCAAGTACTTCAGGTTCCTGACCTCCTACCTGGGTAAGCAAATCCCAAAACAGCTCCACAGCTTCACTCCCAGTGGGGTTTCTCATAATTCCAGAGTGGGGGGAACATCTCAATAAAGAGGGAGAAATTGTTCTCAGCCCGAGATAAAGGTTTCCAAGCCACACATGAATTCCCAAACATCAAAACATCCTCCCTGCACCTGCAGCACCACTGCTGTGGATCCCAGGGATGCAAAATATGGCTCCTGGTGAAATCCAGCCGTGTGGATGTTGTGCAGTGAAAAGTGAACCAGCCTGTGGAACAGTTGTGTTCACTGTGCAAAATGAGCAGTTTAGCACAATCATTAATTAAATCTCTGACAGAAAAGAAACAAGCTGGAACTGTACATAATAAAGTTGGTTTCTTTTTTTTCTTTTTTTTTTTTCTGCTGGAATGACAAATCGGGCCCCAGGCCAAGGAATTAATCTGACAAATAATGGGAAGGGGAGGTTAATGGAGGAGGTAGCTTAACTCACTGTTCAGGGTGTTTGAGAAGCTTTAGTTTAAAACTCAGGTCTCAAGGGGCCATGCAGCAACAGGGCTGATTGTCTCTCCTAGCAGTTATAGTTATTTTTCATTATTTTTGTCATAGAAGCCCTGCAGGCCTTAACAGAGAATTAAATTCTTTTGCACTGGAGATCCTGCATTGAGCTGACCCTCCATTTTTAAATCCTTGTACTGCAAACACACAGGATAAATCAGGAATGGGGGTAGGGACACAATATCATCCCTGTTCAACAGCCCTGGGCACTGCACTCATTAACCAGCACATGCTGATTTCATGGCTTGCCCAAGGCCACACCAAAATTCGTTGCAGGCACAGAGGAGAAATTCAAAACCCCTGGAGTCCTATCATAGCACAGACTTCCTCATTTCCGAAATTCCCTGATGTTGAAGCCCTGGAGGCTGAAAATTTCAGGCTTTCTGAGCTAAAAGGTGCTGACCCTCCAGCAAACACCACATTTGACTTGAGACCTTGGGAGAGGCTCCCAAGATTGAGTGACAGCACGGGGGTTGTGGATGAGGAGTTTGGATAGTATTGTGTGATCTCACAGGGTGAAAAACTTACATTTAAGATTTTAGTATATAGTAATACATAGAGTTAAGATAGAAAACTTTAGGTGTTGTCCAAGTCCTTCTTCTTGACCTTCTTCCTTCTTCTTCTTCATAGATTTAAGTAGTTTTCTGTAATTGGGTGAAAAAAGATCCACATTTCAGGCCTCAGGTGGTCATTATTGAGTCATAAATATAAATAATAAAGGTGTCACCTTGTTATTAAGTAATTATCACTTAAATAACCTTGGAAAGAGTGATAATCACTCCATTTTACCTCAATATTCTAGCTTACTACTTACAGCTCACACCTCATGAGTCTGTACATAGATAAGATATAATAAACAACCAACTCCGAACTCCATCCCTTGTTTCCCATATCTCTATCCCAACCTTAAGCAAAAAAAAAAAAAAAAAAAAAAAAAAAAAAGGGAAAACCAGCAAAAACTGTCACACCCTGGCAGCTCTCACTCCTGTGTCAACACCCGGGAGAAGAGGCAGAAGCTGCTGTGGTATCACACCTTGCAGGACAAGGCCCCTGTGCATTGGATCAGCCGAGTGCAATAATTTCCTGCTGTTCCTGCTCTGTGCCCTCCCCTGAGCACAGCGTCCACTCACTGGGTTTTATACACCAGCAGAGTTAGTGAAACACAAAGAAAAACCTCTTAAAAACACTTTCTAGTACATCATCCCACCAGAGCTGAGCGATGAGGAAAGTATTGTGTGTATTTGATTATATAGAGAGGTCAAGCACTGGAACAGCCTGCCCAGGGAAGTGGTGGATTCATTGCCTAGGGAAGTGTTCAAAAACAGGAATATGGTTTATTGTTGGGTTAATGGCTGGACTTGATGTTCTTAGAGGTCTTTTTATGACTCAAAGATTCCATTTTATGTACATATATTTTTTTTTCCTTTTAAATCATTGGGACTGTGTTGGACTTAAGCTAAGGAAAGTGGGATATTTTTAATTTTGTGGCAGGATGGGTTTATGAGACTCAATAAATTTGCTGTTCTCTGAAACGTCCCAGGACATCCTGGTCTCCAAGTTCCCCTGCAGAAAGGTGCAGATCTCCCATGGTTTCTGTGTCATTGGATCTGTCAGGTGCTTCAGAGTATCTCAAAAATCCTTAGGTTGGGTGAGGGCTCTGCTCCCAGGGAACAAGGGACAGGACGAGGGGAAATGGCCTCAAGCTGTGCCAGGGGAGGTTCAGGTTGGACATGAGGATAATTTTTTTCATGGAAAAGGTGGTCAGGAGTTAGAAGGGGCTGGTGTCAGGAAGGTGTTGGAGTCCCCACTCCTGGAGGGTCCAAGCAAGGCCTGGAGGTGGCACTCAGTGCTCTGGGCTGGGGACAAGGTGAGGAATCAGTCATAGGTTGGACTCGATGGTCCTGGAGGCCTTTCCCAACCTGAGTGACTTTGTGATTCTGTGCAGTGAATGATTCCTGTTCTGGGAGGAGCCCAGACCTCCCTCAGAGCACTCAGAGCATCACTTGGGCTCTTTGTGCCCTCACCTCAGTGTGCCCAGCCAAGAAGAGCCTCAGATTACCCTTCCCTGCATGCCCCTGTGGCCAGTTGTGCTCTTCTGGGAGCCATGACCTCAGCAAATGTCACCCAAATCAAGGCCAGCAGCCTTCTGGGGTGATTTACCTTGCTTTGGAGGAGTTTCCTCTGGTTTAATGTGGTTCTCTGCAGCTGGCTGTCACCAGGGATTCCAGTCACTGGAAAGCTGCTGGTTTGTACGAGGACATGGAGTGATAGAACAAGGGGGAATGGCTTTAAACTGACAGAGGGCTGGCTTGGATTAGATTTTAGGAAGGAATTCTTCCCTGTGAGGGTGGGCAGGCCCTGGCACAGGGTGCCCAGAGAAGCTGTGGCTGTCCCTGGATCCCTGAAGTGTCCAAAGCCAGGCTGGACAGGGCTTGGAGCAACCTGGGTTCATGGAAGATGTCCCTGCTCATGGCAGGGGGTGGATGAAATGAACTTTAAGGTCCTTTCCAAGCAATCCATTCTATGATTTTATGATTGTATGGTTTGGCCAGTGATTCATCCCAACTTGAGTTAGCCATTTACAGTGATCAGATGAACAGTGGCATGAAAATTCCTGTTTGGTAAAGCACAGGGTGAGTTTCTTTGGAGAAAGTGGAGTCAGGACTCTTAATTTCTGCTGTTTGTAAAGCAGGGGTGTCTGTACAAGACTGGTAATCAATTAATTAATGGTAATTATTTAATGGGGTCTAGGACCCCTTAATGCCCACAGAATCTGGTCAGCACTGGCTAAAGACACTGTGGAGGTACCTGACAGCTCTGGGGGTGCCATGGGTGTAGCACTGACTTCATGCCTGAGAGGTTTTGGTTTTGAAATTGTTTTTCCAGGAGAATTTCTGTAAACAAGAGAAATGCTTTTGTCATTGTACCTATGTTATTCATTCTTTCTCACAGGAGGGACTTCTTGATGTCCCTCTGATTTGACCAACGTGATTGCAGAGGTTTGCCTTTGTTTCACCAATCAAATTGGTCTGTGTAAAATAGTTTAAAAGGGAGACACATCCCTAAAACAAAGAGTCATTTTTAGCCTTCTGACTCTCAGAGTCTGTGCTGTTGTGGTGTAAAACAGCATAACCATGGGCTCTGTTGATGAATTTCTGTTGACTGGAGTAGGAATGCAGGTACTGAGCTCACAGCTCAGTCACTGAGGGCTCCATTCAGGTTTTTAACCATAAACATCTGGTACCATCTGATAAATGCTGGAAGGTCTAAAATCCATGAGGATCCCTCAGCTGATATTAAGATACCTGTATTCGGGATTTCCAACCTGAAATGCATTTGTATCAAATTTCTGACCTGAAATGACATTTGTATCTGTAACTGATTTTAGAGTTTTCCATAACTCAGCCTATCCCTGAGCTGGTTTTACAGTCAGAGGTGAGGAACAGGTTCCTTAGAAAACCAGTTCAGCTGGTTTTTTAGATTCCCACTCCAGGATGAGTTTAATACCATCCATAAACCACGTACTTCTCTCCATTCTCAATCAAAATATTGTGGAGTGGCTCTGGCAGATGGGAATGTCTCCCAACAGGATTGAATTCCGCCTCAGCAGAGCACCAGCAGCATCAACAACTGATGCCATTCCCCAAGCAGAAACAGCAGCTTTGATTCTGTCTGAGTCAGACACTTTGTACAACCATTAGCAAACAGGGAAAGCAGTGATGGCCTTAAATAAAGGGAGGGGAAGATTGCCTCCTGGTTTATAGGATTTGTTGGAAAATTAATCCATTAAAGGTTGTGAAGCAGCTCTGCCTTTGTAGCAGTGAATGTCACTGAGCTGCTTTCAAGGAACTCAATCATCTGGGCAATGTTTGTGTCACACTCTTTGATCCCTTTGCAGGATCGTGAAAGCTTTTATCAAGTTGTGAGCCAGAGAAAATCTTTTTAATGTGTTTACAGCAGGAAAAGAGTGAAATACCAGGAAAAAAAGAGTTAATGTGATTTTCCTGCCTCATGGAGAGTAAGCTCTCCAAATGACTAATATCCCATCTCGTGGTTAATAAAGGATAAAATATCTCATGGCATTTAAAAACCTTAAACTGTCCTGATGTCATCTGACATTAATTTTTTATGGCATCCACAGATCCAGAAAATTTTCATTATTTCATGACGTTCGTCAGTGCCATGCGAGGGAGATGGATGAAAATATTTTTGGCACCTTTCGTTATTAAAGTGCATTGCTTTCCACCCCTTGACCAGAGCGTTCCAGCTCTCTTTCCATACGTGGAAGATGACATTTGGGATAGGGATTTATGCCTCACAGTTTCTCCAAAAGCAAATTGTCCACCATGCACAAGTTAAATTAGCACTGACAGGTTTTAAGCTTCACCTCTGAGATTAATTGACCTAAGGGGGTGGGGATGGGCACAACCAAGCTCTGGATCCCACTCAGGGAGGTGAGATCCAACTGAGTTTCAGGCTTGCCAAACTCCTTTTTTCCTCAGGTGCTCTTAATTTATTTCCCCTCTCCTTTCCCCTCCTGTGTAAACACTTTTTATTCTGCATTGCTTCTGAAACTGGAACAAAATTTGAATGAAATGAGGATAGGAATGAGCAGAGAAGATAAGAAGAAGACATCACCCCTTCTCTAAAGAACCCCAGAATGAACCATACCCATTATTTATTTGCTACAATGGTCAGTAAAATACCCAAGAAGTTGAGTGTGGTTTTTTGTGGAGTTCACTGAGATCCCTGGACCTGCTCAGGTGCTCTGCTGTCCACATGTGCCTTCATATCAAAAAGCCAAAATTACCTGGAGAAAAGGAGGCTCAGAGGCATCATCATCCCTGGAAGTGTCCAAAAATGTGTGGATGTGGCACTTGGGGACATGGTTTGATGGTGGCCTTTGCAGTGTGGGGTTCATGGTTGGATTTTATGACCTTTGAAGGCTTTTCCAACCTAAACCATTCTATGATTCCATGATTTATTTGCACCTGAGGTGTCACAACGCTTGTGCCCCACTCCTCTGAGGGATTGGTGCTACATCTCCACCTCTACCTAAAAATGTGCATGTTTTTCTCATAAATGTTTCCTGGAATCCTAGAATTGCAGTATCAAAAGATCTCATGAGAATTTTGTCCAAAAATTTGACATCTCTGTTTTTAGGAAAAAAAAATGGTTTACAAAAGGTGCCTAATCAAGGGGAATATTGGTATTGTTCAGAAAGGAGGAATTATCTGTATTTATTAAGGATCAGCATCTTCACTCTTAGAAGTGAAACATGCAGGAAGGGGAAAGGAAAATCAGGGAAAATTGAGTTTTGCCACAAAAACGGGGTGCAGGAAGTTTCAGGGCACTGGACATGTGGCAGTAATATCTGCAGGTCAAGTGATGTGAAAAACAAGAAAGGAAGAAAATTAAGTCAGTCTTGTTTGATGTACTGACCCAGTGCCACAGGTTCTGCTATGACATGAAGTTTTGAAATACAGAAATATAAAATAACATTAAATATGGGGCAGAAATTGCACTGAAAGAATAATCTTGGGAGACCAGGACTGAGGCAAAGAAAGCAAATTGGGAAATTATCCTGTCACAGCTTCCCCCACAAGTTTTCCAGGCCTAAGCACTTCAGCATGCAGCTAAGTGCAAGCTGTCTGCAAGTTTCAAGTGTTTCCCAGGCACAGTGGGGCAGATCAATAATAAAAATGAAAGTAGAGATGTGCCAGTGGGCTCAGCGGCGTCTCAAGAATGGTAAATAATAAAAGTGTCACTGCTTTAATATTTTCTGCTTGAAAAAATCGATTTATGTCCATGGAATATGATGCTAGAGAAGCAGGACTGATTGCTGGGCAGAGCACACCTTCCCCTCTGCTTTGGAAATTGTCATAGAAAAGGGCAAGGAAAGCAAGAGGGGGGCAAAACCCAACACCCCTGAGCCACTATTGACCTCAGATCTCTTTGTCTGAATTCAAAATTCCCATTAAAAGCCACTAAAAGGGTTTCTTCCAAGAAGATCAAAGAGGTAAAACTTCCCTGTAACATGAACTTTCAGATGTGTCTCAGAGTTTGAAGGGTGTGTTTGAAACAGATGAGAGGCAGAAAGAAATTAAGTAAGAGAAAAAAACTAAAGAGGAAGACACAGACAACAGCTCCATGCATTTATTCCGTTCATCTGTTCAGTGTTTGACTCCTACCCAGATCAAACACCTCTGATAAAGAAAATGTTTTGGTTTTATCTCTGTTCCACAGACTCCTCCCTCCTCTTCTGCTGTGTCATGAATAAATCACATCAAATGGAAGGAAATTCCTCTCAGTGACAACCAGGAGGTCTCCTGGGAGGTTCCCTGCCCATGGCAGGGGGGTTGGAACTGGACTTAGGGCCCTTCCAACCCAAATCATTCTATGATGATTTTATGGTTCTAAATTCTGAGACAAGTTTTGCTTGTGCAGTCTCCATCCTTGAAGGATTCCAAGAATATCCAAAAGGCACCTGGTCATGCTTCCATTTTAGGTGACTTGAGGAGGGGTTTTGGGCCAGGTGACCTCCAGAGGTCCCTTCCAACCTCAGCCATTCTGGGATGCTGCGAAAGCAGGACACTGAGCTCTTGCAAGGCATTATGAGGTTATTATTCAAATAAATGAGAGTTAGTTGTGGCTTTTTCAAGTTTTTTTTTTTTTTTAATGGAAAACCTCCCCTCATTGCTTTTAGGAACAGATGCAGCAGTTTAACAGCGGTAACATTGATCAAATTAAATACAAACACCACCAAAAAAAAAAAAAAAAAAAAAAAAAGAAAAAACAATAAAAACAAATTAATTCATGGCTTTAACTAACACCACAAGAATGAGGGGACTGTTCTCACCAGGGACTTGCCTCTTCTTTTTCCACAACACAGAGGAGAGCCTGGAGCACAAACCTACTGGCACTGTGATGATTCCCATCTCTCAGTGAATCTCCTCCACTCTGCATTGTTAATTATGTGTAGTTATAAACCCCTGGTCTCCTTTCCATTAAATCTCCAGGAGTACAGTTTGAAAATTTTAGCTCCAGACTGATAGGAAATGGAAAAATTTGGGAAATCTAATGAACTTTGAAAGGCTGGAGATAAATTCCAAGTGCAGAAACTTTGTGTTTTCTGATACCGTCATTTTAATGTACTCCAGATTTCAATGTACTCCAGATTTTCAGTGTACTCCATTAATGCTCATTTTAGGGAGAACTTGTGTTACACAAATTAGTAAGAAACAGCTCTGGAAAATGGCAAATACAACTTCTGGTGCTTTGAAAAATTTGCCTTTCCATTGACAATAATTAGACTTTATTACCAAGTCTGGAAAAACTGAGAGCCAGGGAGACCACAAGAACTGGCTCATTTTCATCAGGGATCTGTGGCAGAGCTGGGATTTGACCTTGGAACATAAAAATCTGCTTATACATCAGTCTAACCTGAGCCTGTAAACCTCAGAGGAAAGCTAAGCTTGTGGGACACTTTCCCAAATTTTATGCTCATTTTCAGTATAGAAAGTGATATTTTAAATAGTAGTAATTAGAAATGTTATTTGTTCTGAGCAGAGACATCATCCATTGCTTGAGCTGAATTGTGGTGTGATAAAATCTTTGTTTTCTGACCTTGTACTTTTTGTACCTCAAAGACGTCAGGTGAACATGAGAGGTTTTAGAAACGTGCCTTGTATCACACCACGTGTGTGAATTTCCACATCTAAAAGTGACATGGACAGCAAAGGGTGGTAGAAAAACTTTCTGGGAAGTGAGTTTCCCTAAAATCAGAATAATTTTTTTTTTTTTTAATCCCACTAATGCTTTGTCATTGTTCTTACCTCTACCTTGTTTTCCACTTCAGCTAAAACATTGGGACAATTTTTGAAAGTATTGAGAGAGGTGAGAATTTTTAAATAATCATAAAACTTTGAGGAAGTGCAATTAAAAAGAAGAAATAGGAGCAAATTAAGCTGAAAGAGGCACACCTTAGCTCACTGAGAATAAGAAACAAAGATTTAAAGCCAGCCTGAAATCTTAAGGAGGAGGAGTTTTGAGCAGGAAATTGGAAGCAACGAAGTTCAGATAATGAGATCCATTGTAACGAAGAAGAAATAACAGAAATTGCATAACACCTCAAAAAAACTGAAAGTACTGAACATGTCCTTGATTTGTTTGCACAAGATCCTTTATGATCCCGATATGAACCCTGGTGGAAAGAACTGCAAACAGTGGCCGTGCAGGGAAAGCCTGGGAACAGCAGCCCACGGAGCTGTGCTGCACTTGCTTCTTCTGGAGCCGCCGTGAAAATGAACAAAGGCACCTTGGAGAGCCCTCCTGGGCTCAGATCTGTTGCAAAGACAGGTTAAAGGGGCAGGTTTCAGTGTCAAAAATCCACCTGTCACAGGGATTGGAGAAGTGACTTCAGGCAGGGGATTTGCCTGCTGCTGATTTCAGTGCAGAACAGGCCCGTGGCTGGAGGATGTTCAGATGACTCAAGTGTCAGGAATTGCTGGAGGTGATACTCGAGTATTTCAGTGACTCACAGCTGCACAACTGACTCGCTCCCATTTGCAGGAGTTTTCTTACTCTTGTGTGCAAAGAACTCTATTGTTGGAAATGTTTGTGGAGCTCTTCGAGCGTCACTGGTGCCATCCTTCACCTTAAAGGAGCAAAGTTTGAGTTCTGTTTGCTCATTCTGGTGTATTGACCAGTTTTGCACTTCTGTGTGGTGAATGGCACCAGTGGAACACCCCAACAATGGGATCTTAGGGGGTGGGCAGGAGGGGTCAGGGAAGTGCTGGGTGAATTCACAGTGTGCTGTTTGGTGTATTTCTGCTTTGTTATTTATTGACAAACCATATTTTGCCTTTTAACCTACAAACCTCTTGGGCTTATCCTGAGTGCTGGATTAAGCGATGTGGGTTTGAGGTCCAGCTGGGACAGGAAGCAGAGATGTTTTACAAAGTGAGAAGTCTCTGCACTTACGATCCTGCCTGGATCAGGCAGTCCTGAGCACCAAAGAGCCACGTGAACTTCAGTTTTGACAGTTTGGCAGAAGGAGGGAGATGTTCTTGTGTTAAAGCTCTTTTTAGCTGGTCAGAGGCCCCAGGCACTCAGCAAGCTTGGCAATCCAGGAAATCTTCCTGCCCGGAGTATACAAGTTAAAACAGGCAGTACAGGTTGTCCATGTGTGGATTTTCTCCCTTCACAGCCAAATTTTGAAGTGCTTTGTTCACAAACAAGGGTGCAGTACATTTCCCAGGAATCACATTTGATCAGGGCTCAGTTGTAGGCAAGGTCTGGGTGTGGGGACTGGTTTAGTTCCCAGACCCCCCAGCCTTATCTGCACCGTGTGAAACGAGCATTTTATCTATCCTGTCCTGGCTTCTCACAGGCAGAGTGAAAGGCATAAATACTTCACCATTCTGTTTAGATAAAAATTTTCCAGGAATAAAGTCAATGTGACAATAAAACATTCAAACAATACTGGTGCAGTGCCAGCAGCCAGAGGTCTGGGTACAAGTGGCAGTATGGTACCACTAGAAGAGATGTTTTTTGTGCACCTCTGTTATTAAAATGGACTTTTTAACTGAGGTCTGGACTTTAAAACACAATGGATGCCTCCCATTTATGAGTTCTGTGTAATATGAAAAATTAATAACAGGGAAAAAGGATGGGAGTTTTACTCTAAGTGTTACAAGAATTGTGCTTTGGCATTTATACCACAAAAGGCAGAAGTTGTTTTAACAGCGAGCTGAAGGTTTCTTTTTAAATCTGTTTTTCTCTTTTCTTCCAGGGAATGTGACCAGGAATTGCACAAGCCAGGGCTGGTCAGATGTGTATCCTGCACCCTACGCCGTGGCCTGTGGATACGATTCCAACAGCACTCCAGGGGAAGAGGTTTGTAAGCCTGGATGGGTGGGCATCAAGATTTACCAGGGATCAATATCACAACTGTATGATCTTCCCATGCCCAATTTTTCCCATCCTCTCTCAGATTCCTCCAGAGGTAAGATCCTCTTGAGGATCTTGGAACAGAGTTCAAGATTTGGTCAAGGAAATAATGTTCCCTTTGATGTCATAGACTCATAGAATCTGGAATGGCTTGGGATGGAGGGGACTTAAGGATCATCTCATTCCACCCCCGCCATGGGCAGGACACCTTCCACTGGACCAGGTTATTCCAAACCTGGCCTTGAACACTTCCAGGGATGGGACATCCTAAATTTCCAGGATGTCAGGACCTGAGAGATCAGACCATGTCTGTGTGATGCCCACACATAACTTCAGGTGTTTTATTTTCCACACTTTGAAACAAGCCCTCCACATTTCTATTTATGCTTAGGTAGATATGGTGACTTCAGTCCTTCCATGAGAACATAAGCATCGAAAGCTCTAAAGGGATAAAAATGATATTTTGCTGCTCTGCAGATCTCAACCAGCTAAATATCCAGATCACTGTAGGGAACAAACATTTTCATGAAATTTTACTAAATTTTGGTAGAAAATCCAAAAATTCTCTGGGATATTATTTTGGCAATAACATTTGTGTATTGTATTTTGTTTGTGTATAAATTAGCAATCGCTGACCTAGGCCTAATTAGCTTTACAGAGTATTGTCATTCCACAGGAAGGAGTTTGTTACCAGTTTGCTGCATGCTGAGACGTGAAGGGTAAAGTCTAAAGAGGATAACAAATGTTAGAAGCAAGATTCACCTCACCTAACTCAAAGTTCAGCATCTAATCTAAACTAATCACCTGTAGCAGTCCCATAGTCAACAAGAAAAAGCTGATGCAAGGAAAGTTATGTTTCACTGCAATCATGCGCTGCAGTATTTATATTTTTATATAATAGTATTTATATTAATGTGTTAATGTATTTATATTAAACCTCTGTCCATGGGTTTTTTTGTTGTTATTGTTTAAGACAAACCTCAGTGTTAGGGAATGTTGGACATAGGAATCTCAATAACTAATTAATATGTGTTTCCAGTATTTAAAGGGGGCTTACAAAAAGGCTGGAGAGGGATTTTTCACAAGAGCATGGGGTGATGGGACAAAGGGGAATGGTGTTAAGCTGAAGGAAAGCAGGTTTAGATGAGATATTGGGAAGAAATTCCTCACTGTGGGGGTGGGGAGGCCCTGGCACAGGGTGCCCAGAGAAACTGTGGATATTCCATCCCTGGAAGTGTCCAAGGCCAGGTTGGAGAGGGCTGGGAGCAACCTGGAACAGTGGAAGGTGTCTCTGCCCAGGACAGGGGGTGGAATGAGGAATTTTTAAGGTCTCTTCCAACCCAATCCATTCTGTGACTCGATAAGGTGAGAGGTCTCTGTGCACGGTCACACATTGCCAAGGCACCCAAAGAGTTAACAGGGGACCTGAGCAGAGCTGAGCCAGTGAAAGAAAACAGAAAACAGCCAAGGGAGAGGTGCACAAAGAACTTCAGGGCTGTGCTGAAGAGAGCCTTAGTCTGCCTTCAGGGTCAGCCAGCACTTCACATCCTCAAGTGTCCATCCCTCAGAGTGAGCAGTGTCCAAAATCCATTGCTCCAGCTCTGCTGGGGAAGGACCCCATCCACAGCTCTGGGTTGTGTTCCTGCTGTTTATAGGATTTGGGAATTCCTGGGACATGCTCCCAATGGACTGCAGTGCTGCCAGAGTGCCCCGTTTCCAGGAGAACATCTATTGTGTTTTTTAATTCTTTCTTAATTATTTTCCCTGGATTTCCACAGGTTTTTTTCCTGCTGTTAAAGTCTGATTTGTGTGAAAGGTGGCTGTGAGGGGGGTGAACATGCAGTAGCAGCCTGTGAAGAAGAATAGATTTCTGTTTTGTTGTTGTTGAACTGGCACTGAGTTTGGGGAGCAAGAAGTAAAGGGAGTAGGAAAAAAAAAAAAACAGCAGGCTGTACAGACATGAGGTCCAGGAAAGACTGATAAGCTTCCAGGAGTAAAACACTTCATGAACTTTTGGTCTCAGGTCAGAAACAAACAGAAAAAAATATGAAAAAAAAAAAAAAAAAAAAAAAAAAAGGGCAGTGTGTAAGGTTTTAGCTGTGAATTCTGCAGTCCCTAAATTAGCAGATGATGGAGGCACCAAAGTGCTGCTCTTGGGGTCCATGCAGTGATGATGAGCCCTACTCCAAGCTGACATTTAAAAGTGGTGCATTAGCAAATGGGCAGTGGGGTTGTTACCTGCTCCACTGCCAGGTGTGATGCTCCTGTCCCTTCTGTGCTCCCACCTGCTCAGAGGGGCCACCCCAGGGTCTCTGTGGGTTCTGCCTGAAGATGCTGAAATAAAGAGACACCTCCAAAGGTCAGTTCAGGCCACATTTCTCTCCAAAGAAATTTCATTTACTCTCGAGGGAATCCAAATGACTTCAGGCTGGATGACATGAACCCCAAAACACTTGGCTCCTGAAAGACTTTGTATCAGTATTTCTGTTCTTTTTCTTTCAAATTCATAAATGTTTCCCATTGGCAACAGCAAGGGACAAATGTTGAGGTTACTGAACAGAAACCAAGGGAAATAAATCTCAGTTAATCTCAATTTAGCACCTACCTCAAATAATTGTTATTATCACACTCCTGTGAAATTAAGCAGAAGCTTTTAGAAGTGAAAGAGACAATGATGAAGTTGCCTGATTTCATTCTGTGAATCAGTCAGGCATCCTGGCATGCATTGCCTTCACTTATCTACATCCCTTTCTTATCTAATAAGAATATTTTATGATCTGAACCCTGAGTGAAATTTCAATTCCATTGATGATCTTGGGTCAAATTCTCTGCTTTGATATCTCTAAAATAGGAACCAATTGTCGTTAGCAAGCACAGTGAAGAGTGAGAAGTGGTTATGTGCTGTTTCCAGAGTAGAGATGACCCCACATCCTGCATTAAAGCTGAATGCAGAACCAGCCCTCTCTGCACCAGGAGGATTAGTCACCTCATAAAATATGAGGGGGGAAAACAGGGAATTGCTTGTTGAATGACATCAGGAACTTTCTGTGCATAACTGTGAATAACTTTAAGAAGCAGAAGGCCTATTTTTCTCTGCCCTCCTAAATGAAGTGTGGGACAACCCCTTCCTCCTACAGTCCCCTACCACGAGCTCCTTCCTTCTGCTGGCCAAGTCTTTCCTGCAACAGTTCTGCTCTGGTGCCACCAAAAAAAATAGAGATAATAGAGAAAGATGAAATCCACATGAGGGAGATTGACTGCTTTAATTAGAAAAGTAAGAGCTGTCTTTGGGATCCCAAACTCCAGGAAGGCTGGAAAGAAGACTTTATCTTGGGGGTGCTGGTGGATGAGAAGCTGGATATGTGCTGAACATGTGCCCCTGTAGCCCAGAAATACAATTGTACCCTGAGCTGTTCCCACAGATCCTGGGCAACAGGGAAACACAGGATTCTGCCCCTCTGTCCCCTCAGGTGAGGCCCCACCTGAAGAGCTTTATCTGGGCAAGACCAGGCAGATAAATTGTCCTGAAATTCTTGAATTATCTATTCAGAGTGACCCAAAGCTCTCAGTGATGTGGCTGTAAGGACAGGGTGCTTTAACCACCTCTGAGATCTGTAATCTAAGATATGACCAGTGTTATCTCTGAAAACTCTCTTGTTTTAACACCCCTCCAAGCTGGCTTGTGCAAATGCTAAAGGATTGCAGCTCATCCCAGCCTCACTGGTTCTGTAAAGCACCAAATACTTGTCAAAGCCTGTGAAAATAGCACACAAAAATGTCAGCTCTCAATGTCGTGGAAGAGTGTTAATCCAAACAAGGATGGGTTTAGATTTTGTGTCTAACCTGCTCTTTGTGGTTTTGGTTGTTTGGGTTGTTCATAAAAGATGGTGACAAGGAGGGCAGAGGAGGGTCAGTCAAGAGCTGGAAAAAAAAGTTGCATAAACTGAGTTAGAGTCTCATAAAAAACTTAGATTATTTTTTAATTCATAAATGTCTAAATAATTTTCCCTCTTGATTTTTTCTTCTTTATATATTTTAACACTGAAAAATCAAAATCTATTGATTTGGTGTGTTGCTAGAGAGCTTTGGAGAGCTTATTTGCCCATTTTATTTAGACTGGTGTTCCCTGTTGGATCCAGGTCCTGCGGTGCCCCATGCTCAGAGATTCCCTCTGTGTGCAGTCAAAGAGAAAAACCATGAACCAATTTCCAACTTAAAACTTAAAAGTCTTTTCCAGAAACACTTCCTGCTGCCACTCTATGGCAAGACAGAGACACCCAGGGCCATTTAAACTTGCTGGTGTCCCTGAGATATGCACAAGTGGGCAGATATGACGCAGGGCCTTCAGGAGACCCAGGGCCTCATGGATGGATGGGCAGATGAGTCTGCAGCTCATCAGGTGGCAATAGAATTCCAGATTGCAGCAAATGGATTCATTCTTGCTCTCTATTGTTTGTAATAGATTCTGGGTTATCAGTGAGAATATTTTAAGTTTTTACTTGCCTAAACACAGTATAAATTACACAAAAGCAAACCAATTCCCAGACAGCTCTGCCCCTAGATCATGTTAATTAAATCATCTCACTGCACTCACCACGTCAGACCCGTGTTGTGCACTCTTTAGCTGAACATTGGTCACTCCTGTTCCATTAGGTTTTAGGCTGCAGCTGTCTCTGCAGGTGTCAAATCAGCCTCCTTCCAGCAGGAACCTTCCCCTTGTGTAAACTTAACCTGAGTTTGGAGTTGTCCAAGCCCTGCTGCAACCAGATGTGTTCTCCACACTGACACTGTGGTGTTTGAGTCATGAGCGCTACTGGATGGGATTTTAAAGGGTGAAGGAGTCAGAGGTGTTCTAAAAGAATGGAGAAGGATGATTTCCTTGTTCCAACAGAGTGATGTGTTTAGGAGTGCATTTTGGACCTCTCTGAAAGCCCTGTTTTCTTTTTTCACACCAGCAAACGGCATTCTATGGAACGGTCAAGACTGGCTACACCATCGGGCACACCTTATCCCTCATCGCCCTCACGGCTGCCATGATCATTCTGTGTCTCTTCAGGTAAGATCACGAGCAGAAAAAGGCAGAGGGAAGTTGTTTTGGTTTGGAAAGACAGGTATCTGCCAGGAAAAAGCAGAGTTTCCCTTGGAATGGAGAATGCAAACCACCTCCCTCTGAATTATTATAATTTTGAAATTAAGGGGTTGTCAGGCAAAGATGTGGGAATAGGAGTAACATTTCTTTACTAGGAATATTAAAAATGTAGTAGTACAAAAAACAAATGAACAAAAAAAAGAAAAACACTGAGAGTCAGAACACAACCTGACACCCGTTGGTCAGGGTGTTGGGAGCAGTCCAATCAAGTCTTCCTGGAATGACAGATGTGGTTCTGTTGGAGCAGAGATGATCCTGGAGAAGGGTGGAGTTTTCTCTGAAGGTCCAGCAGTGCTGAGATGGGTCTGGTCTTCCTCGGGAATCCATTGCAAACAGGCTGTCCTGGTGTTCTGACTCTCAGGTTTTATCCAGGTGGAATGTTGGCTCCTCCCCTGGGTGGAGCATCTCCCATGGGATGATGGAATTGTATCAGCCATGCAGTGACCTGGATGGCCCATGAACAGCAGATATCCCCTGGAGGGAGGTGGGTCCTGGAAAATAAAGAACACTGCCCCAGCTGGTTTAACAGATGCCCATTAACAGAAGGCACCCGTCCCCTCCCCCCGGAGTTGAGATAAAGAAAAAAACACCACTTCAACTGGCTTCAATAGATGGGAATTGAATACATCTTGTATTTGTGACCCAAGACAGAAGGGGATGGCTGATAATTTACAGGCTGTACAGTCTATGAGGGTCACAGGAAGATGCCCAAGATTTCTGTCAATTGACGTTGGATAGGGGAGGAAGGCTCCTTCATCTTTCATTCTCACTGTGTTTTGGTGCATAGTTTGTGACCTCTGTCTGAGAGTTGTAACCCAAATCCAACTATTTAGGTGGATTCATCTCACCAAAGTGTTCTATGATGGATCTCTGTTAGGGAGTTACAGTCCACAGAGTCCTAGTCACAATGGATATGGAATTTCTAACTAAAGAAGGTATTCAAAACAGTATCCAAAATTATCCAGGATCACAAAATCCCAAAATGGTTTGGGTTGGAAGGGACCTTAATGATCATCCCATTCCACCCTTGCCATGGGCAGGGACACCTTCCACTATCCCGGGTTGCTCCAAGCTCCATCCAAGCTGGCCTTGGACACTTCCAGGGATGGAATATCCACAGTTTCTCTGGGCAACTCGTTTCCTCTCCAAGTCTTTTCCAGAAACACTTCCTGCTGCCACACTATGGCAAGACAGAGACACCCAGAGCTATTTAAACTTGCTGGTGTCCCTGAGATGTGCACAAGTGTGGCAGATATGATGCAGGGCCTTCAGGAGACCCAGGGCCTCATGGATGGATGGGCAGATGTCTGCAGCTCATCAAGTGGCAATAGAATCCCAGCAACAAATGGATTAATTTTTGCTCTTGATTGTTTGTAATAGATTCAAGCTTCTAAATTTGAGTGCCTCCAATGAAGAAGCCTGCACATATGTAATTTCCTTTATAAACTCATTTATCTAAAGGGAGATCAGCAAAAAGCTGTGTGTGATGGAAGAACCCTTTAGATGAAGTTCCATCTCCTCATGTAAGACAGATCACATTTTCTGGGATAACTCTTACACCAAGGCTGGCCTCACCCTTCAGGAACCTTGCACTTCTCCCACGTGCTCTCTCCACTCCTTGTACAATGGAGGAGTCAATCAGATATGTGGGAAATAGAAAAACCAGAAAGTTTTCATAGCAGTGCAGATGTAGGCCTAAAGTTAAAAGGGCACAAGAATAAGGACACAGAACAATAAGGCTGTGCTTTGTGCTGTGTAGAGTTAGGCCAAAACTGATGCCTTGGGAAGGCTGACCTGAAACAGAGACTGGACAGAGCTGGAGAATAAAATAGATATTTATTGAAAGGCCCTTAGGATACACCTTGGGCAGGACAAGAGCCTGCCAGGATTCCACCCAAGGTAGACCCAAAATGGTCACAAAATGGACAAACAGTCATGAGATCTTACACTTTTATAAGTTTTGGTCGATTTTCAGATTGGGGTTTCATTGTCCGATCCCAGCTCCAGCTGATGCAGTCCCACCCTTCTTGTTCTCTCCCTGCAGCCCCCGTTGTTTGTGCTTTGGGGCCTGAAAACTTGTGCCAGTTGTCCTTGGTGTGCAGCAGGAGAAGGATTTGTTTTGTGTCCGTGCTGTGTGCAGAGAGCTGAGTGACACTGACTGTGAGCTCAGAGCTGCAGCCCTGGGCAGCACAGAATCTGAAAATATGAAAGCTCAAACTTAAGATGTCATAGCAAGTAGAAAAATATGTTAAGCAAGATAATAAAAAAGTTTATTAACAAGGCTCTGCAATTGTTTATAGAAGAGTATTAAAAGTTCCTGAATAATCAGAAATATGAAACAAGCACCTATTGTTAGATATAAGGTATATCTGTATTTTTAATGATTGGTTTATGCAGATACCTGTAAGCTCTTAACAATTTGCTATTGGTTAGAAAATGTTTAAAAGGCCTTGTAACACAGAGAATTCTGGCTGCTGTTGACAAGATGTGAGCTGTTGCCATCTTTCAATTGTCTCACCCTGTACTAAGGCTGATGTTACAATAAATGCTTGAGGAACATCTCCCAGCAGTCCCATCCCGTTATTCGGAAACATTAATACCCAACACACTCTACAAGGTACAAG
This sequence comes from Acrocephalus arundinaceus, assembly GCA_021534815.1. Taxonomy (NCBI): domain Eukaryota; kingdom Metazoa; phylum Chordata; class Aves; order Passeriformes; family Sylviidae; genus Acrocephalus; species Acrocephalus arundinaceus. The sequence continues at coordinate 49,755,510 of JAJEOU010000373.1, forward strand.
GTTCCAACCAGGCCGGTGAAACGTTGAGGATTCTGTTTTTCCTTCGTGGGAAACAGTTTGACTTGACTTGCCTTGGCCTGCAGGCACAGAGGACTCAGTCCCATTATTTTGTCATCATCAGAGATTAGGAGCACAAAAAACCTCTGCCAGTGCACAGAGGCTTGTTAAAAGGTGGTAATTTGATTGTGTTGCTGAGTGAGGTCTGGTGTGGTTCTGGTGTCTGTACAAGCACCCATTTCCAGACTGTTAGGCCTTTCACTTTAACTGATGTAAAGTCTCTTCTGGAAAAAAAAAAAAAAAAAACTCCTGCTTGATCAGAATTCGTCTTCAAAATGTTAGCAGGTGAGGAATAGAAAAACTCTGGTGTAATTCTCAGTATCATTAACAACCAGTAATTTTTAAGTGAAAATACAGTTCATATTGCTCCAGAAAGCCTGTAATATGTGTTAATTCTGGCAACAGATGCTAAGAATTTATTTGCCTGCTTTAAGAGACGTTTCAGTCTTTAGAGAATAATTGCAGCAGAAACATTCTGTAGAAAATAGCCCTTTATCATGAGCACAGTCTGCTCAGTCAAAAACATTTCTTTTCCCATGGAGAGCAGTGGGATGGACTTGTTTTCTGTCATCCTGTATTTTTCCCGTTTTTCTGAGGATTGAAAAAGCAGCAGTACTGCTGCAGATACGTGGGTTGCCACGTTCTGTGGAATTAGAGAGGCTTAAGTGGATTTGTGGTGATGTTCATTAGACCAGAGCCTGTCTCAGGGTTTCTAATGTTTAATTGGGACTCTGTGTCATGGCAGATGAAACGTGTAAATATAAAAATAATGCTTTTGAGAAGATTTGCTGCTCAGAAATGTTTTGTTTCTTCCCAACAGAAAACTGCACTGTACTCGAAATTACATTCACATGCACCTCTTCATGTCCTTCATCATGAGAGCCATCGCAGTCTTCATAAAGGATGTTATCCTGTTTGAAAGTGGGGAGTCTGAGCACTGCTTCGTGAGCTCAGTAAGTATAGCCTTGCACTCAAAATTTCCTCCTCATTTTGTTACCTCTATTAAGAAATGTACCAAAAATTACCTTGCAAATGCATGTGAGGTGGTGTGCTGGTTTGAAAGCAAAACTAGTGAAAGACTCTAAGTCAGAAACACAATTTAATAAGAGGAAAAGAAAAAGAAATAAATGAAAGCAAAAAATAAAAGTAATAGTACAAAAAAAAAACCCCACTGACAGAGACAGAATACAACCTGACACCCTGTTAGGGTGGTAGTGGCAGTCTAGATGAGATGGTCTGGTCGAAGCAGTGATCCTGTAGAAACGTCTGACAGCTCTTGTCTCCTCTGGAAGTCCAGTGGATTAAAGCTGCTCGTGCTGTCTCAAACCCTGGATTTATCCAGGTGGGAATGCTTGGCTCCTCCCCCTGGGCAGAGCATCTCACAATGGGATGATCTCATTCTATGAGTCATACAGTGGGTCCTTGATGGCCCATTAAACAGAGATAACTCCCGGAGGAAGTTATCTATGAGTCATGTGGCAAGGCATTGTTAGGCTCGTTAACAGAAGATAAGGAAAACACTGCCCCACCTTGGCTCCAACGGCTCATGGGGATAGATACCTTGGCAATACATGTCATAGAAGGTGGTACTTTGGGAAGATTTCAAATCCTTTTCTCCTTTGAAAGGAAAAAATAATCCATGATTGCTGCCATTTGGCTTATATGGAGAAGGAATAACTTGATTATCAGAGTCCAAAATGTATATATTTATATTTTACATCTGGTCCTTTCTGAAGTTGGACTTGGTGGTCTTAGAGGTCTTTTTGAATCTTAAGGATTTTATCAGGCCAAACCCACAAGTGAGGTTGTACAGGATTTTGGGGCTCCTGTCAGTCCTGTGTCCATCTCCCAGCCACGTGCTAATTTCTTGGATATCCTGCTCAAAGGAAGTTTGTGTTTAGGGATTCAATAAAACCTTTTCCTTCACTGAGGATGGGAGCCAGACCCAAATTCACACGACTAATTTCAGTTATCTGTGGGGTAAGCACCTACACTTGAGCCATGTGTGTAAAGTGCATCCATTGATGGTGGGCTCTAATTCATCTGTTCCCTGGAGTCTGGAATCCTGTTCAATCCTTGCACATGGGTGATTCTCTGGGCTCCAGTGACCAGATCCCTGCAGGACTTCAGGCAGGAAATCTATGTGCAGACATCATCACCCATTCTTCATCTGAATCAGTATCCCACACTCACTGTCTGCAACTGTGAGATTTCCCTCCTGGGATGATAAATAAGGGGAATAAAGGAGCTGGGTTATTTTTTGCCTTTCAAGCTCAGTGTTATCAGCTGGCTCAAACATTAAGGAGGGAGAAGGGCTGTTTGTCTAAAGGCCACACTGACGTAAGGGGACACCAGTCATGAATAAATTAGGCAGGAAATTGAAATCACCAAAATGAAGAGATGCGATCAGAAGTTACCCAGGGAAGAAAAAAAAAAAAGAAAAACAGGAACCCTCCATAGTAAATTCAGAGCATTAGATGAGCTGCTTGCTGATAATAGCAGGGACTGGGCACAGCACTCCAGCAGATCCTTCTGGACCTGTTTTTTATGTCATACAGCACCAGAAAAAAGGATTCTCTTGTCTTTTCCATCCATCCAATTCCTTCCTTGCCTCGTGGCTTTCCTGCATCCTTACCCTGAGTCCTGTCCCTGCTGTTATAATGACATTTCTGCTTGAGCATCTCTCAGATGAAACCCAGAGCAGCCTCCTCTCAGCTTTTCCCAAGAACTGTGTGCAGCCATGATTCCTTCCCTTTGGAATGTCCCCATGTGCTCCTTCCTCTCTGTGATTCACTAGGATCTGTATTCTTGGAATGGGATTTTCTTGTGCAGGTCCATGAATGGGTAGAAAGAACCGAAACTAAAATAAATTAATTACAGATTAATTGCCATGCCAATTGGCAGAGGAGCCAAGAGAGGACAGGCCATGGAGTGTGAACCAACCTCTCATATCCCTGTGGGAGTTTGCACTGGGTTTTGCTGGATCAGGACTGAGCACAGTTGCAGAGAGCTGAGTGAGAAGTGTTTGCTTCTCATCCATCCAGAAACATTTCTGGGTGTAAATACAGAATTTTCCTGCAGGATCCAGAATGCCTGTGCTTCCAGATAGCCCCATGGCTACAACATTTTTGTGTTTCTCCCCATCAGAAGATTTTTGAGTTAATTGCCAGCTCAGGGTGAATGGCTGGATGATACATAACAGCTATAAAATTACGTGGGACAAATCTGTCTCCACCACATTAAGCTGAGCATACCCCTTGCAAAATCTGCACCAGCCTTGAACCAGCATTTTGGACAACATTTTAGGTCCCAGCCTAAAAATACTGACACAAAATGCCTCTCCTGACGTTCATCTGTTAGGAAAAAGGTTATAAAATCCTTTTTGTTCCTGTGGGGTTGGCTTGAGTTAAGTTTGTGCTTTGAACTTGCAGGATAAAGCTTGACTTGGGAGCCCTGGTGTTAATTCATGGACTCAGAATTTTATACACAATTTACTGAAGGTTGTGTGGTTGTGGCCTTGAGCTCATTCAGTCCGGGGAGAGATTTGAACAAACAATTTGCTGAATGCTCTCACTGCTACTCTGGTTTAGAACAGGGCAAACCCAAAGCAATAAAATTGTTTCGTTAGAAGAGAAACCACACTCAGTTCCTTTAGGCAATGAAAGGGTAAAGTCACCCCCCTTCCAGAACAGATTTAGGGCTATAAAATCCAAACCCTCCCAGCATTTCTGAGGAAGGCACCAAAGTCTTCAATTTGATATTACCTGCTGCAGTAAGAAGACTTTAAATTACGTTTTTTGCTCTAGTCACACAAAAATATGTTAAGCTCTCCACCAACAAATGCTTCAATGCTTCAGTCAAGTAGGAACTCCAACACAGGAAGATGTAAATGTAATAAACACACACCCACCCCCTTTTTAGTAGGCTTTACTGCATTTTTACTTTATTTTACCAGTTTGGGATACTTCAGGTGTGGTGTTAACTCTCTGCCATTTTAAACTCGAAGAGTTTTGGATTGCCACTGAACTCAACATGAACAAACATCCTGAAAAATTAATTTATTGAGCATTTCTGTGGGCCACAGTGCCTGAGAATGTGGCTGTAAGCATTTCAGGGCCAGTCCAGCCAAAATATATGTGATGAGCATCACTGAGTCGTGGTGTGAGCCAGCACTGGGTGATTTTGCGGAGTGATCTGTGGTACCCGCAGCCTCCTTGAGTTCCTTGGTCCTCCTTTATGGATGAACTCAGTCCTGGGGGAAAGAAAAGCCTTGCTACTTGGGTGAAAAAATCAACCTGTTTTTTGTTGGGCAGACACTCTGAGTTGCCAAGCAAGGGGCTTGTTTTTATGACTAAATGGAGCTGGTTTAAATGATCTTTAAACCCAGAACCTTGTCCTACAGCAAGGAAACTCAGCACCGGTGGCTTTGTAAAAATTCCTCACTCCTCCTCCTCTTCCCAGGTGTCCAATCTGTTGGATTTGTTTCTAGGCACAATGTGCCACACTTGGCTTGTGGAGAATCCTTAGGCCGACCTCTTCCAAAAGCAGATTTTTGTGGGAATTTCCAGTAAAAAACAAAATGCTGCAAGGACTTGAATTTTCTAGAGGGTACAAACAGCAGAGGGGTGTGGTGGCCACACACAGACACAAGGTTTTGCTCAAGGTACCATGAGGAGGCCAAACCATTTCCTCCCTCTCTCTCATAAAGTATTCATGCAGCTTTTTAATTGCAATTATACGTAACTGAATCATCCTATTAGCTTAAATGGATTAAAAACAGGCAGCTGTGTTTGTCAGCTGGGCCTTTGAGCGCTTGGATGTGGAGTGATCGGGCTCAGAGGGTTCTGTGGAACCACCCACTCAGACTTCTTCAAGAGCTGTTGGGTTTGACTCATGCAGGTTATGTGCTCTCTCACTAATTGGTCATTTCTGATGGAAAACTCGCCCCACGTGGCTTTGTTACATCTGCAAGTTCTTCACAGTGTGTGAAAAATTGCACCATTTTACAGTCTGGATTTGCCTTCTTTTTTCTGATTTTTGTTTTGGTTTTTGGTTTGTTGTTGTTTTTTTTTTTTCCTGCCAGGCTCAAGAAGTTTTAGTTTTTCACACTGATTTCCTTAGGTTTACTGCCCTTCCCTCTCAGCATTCCCACAATTTATCTTCCCCTTTCCTTCTCTCCCTGGGGAGCACCCTGTAAAAAAACAACAGTCAAAACAACACATGTGGTAGAAGGATTGAACTGAACACTTCAATTGTTGTTTCATTTAATATTTTTTGTGGGTTTAGGGATAGGTTTTGATATAGTTTCATTACTGTCATGTCTGAATGGCATAATAATGATGAACCACTTACATTGCCAGCCTTGCTGAAGACAAAGCCAACAGTTTGCTGTAAACAAAGATCAAGTTCTACAGGTTAAATTCAGGCTGACTTTTTTTCTGAGCTCTCCAAGTTTGCCCTTGCTGGAGATTCAGCCAAGGGAGATCACACCATTTATCTTTTCCCTTTTGTATTATTCCAGTAAAACAAAAAATTCCAACACAAAAATTATTCTTTGCAGAGGAGGGCAGGAGCTCAGCAGCTGAGAATTTACATGCATATCTCATTTTTTCAGAGTGAAAAATTGGTGAGTTTTTTACGTTAATTCCCTCAGGGCAAACTGATAAGAGCTACAGGCTCCTAAATGAATTTTATTTATGGAAGTTGAAGACAGAGACATTTTCATTTCCAGCAGTGAGGCTACTCAGATCCACGTGAGAGCTCCATGATACACAGGCTGATGGAGAAATGGAACAGTAGAAGGGGTTTTGTGCACTTATGTTGAAGCAAAACAAACATTAGAGAGTCAATTGTTTCCTTGGGTGATATCTGATGATCACTGCTACAATCTAAGGTTTACAGCAAAACAGAGAGGAAGGGAAAAAAAGAAAAAACAAACAAAAACCCCAAACAATCCTTAGAGAAAGGCCCTGTAAAATCATGCAAAACAAGAGAAAGAAAGCAGGGGGAAGGAATGGAGGCATCCTGGAAAGAACCCAGGAATGAGGGCAGGAGGTCAGACTCTGGCAGAGCTCTGGAAGAGGAATTTTCTTTACTGAATGACTCTATAATCCTGGGCACAGCAGTGCCACCGTCATGGGCTGGCACCTTGACACGCCGCAGTTGCCAAAAAAGAGGAAAAATGGGAAAAGTGTGAGGAATGGCTTTATTAAAACCCCGATCAGCTTCCCTTTTTAGTTGCTGCTTTGTGGTTGGCTTGGCTTATCACTGAAGATGCGCTCATGAGTGCCATTATCCTGTGATTGACGAGCACAAAACAGGCACAGTTAACCCATTTACCAAGATAATTCTATTTTTACATCTGAACTCAACTCTGAGTCATCTGACACCCAGGTTAGACCAGCCAGAGCTAATCAGAATCTCACGAATATGCACAAGCCGGGTCCCAAAAATCAAACAAGACTTCCTAAGAGACAAAACAGAAAGGCTGAGCCCTTCAAGACTGGCAGTTACATAACCCCTGTTAAAAATCAGCAAAGAGAAATTCTTAAATAGCCTCGAGGATCACAGTCATGGGGCTTAAAGTTGCTTCTCATGTGAGGGATAGCAGACGTGAGAGTTTCTCCTGAAGCCAACAGGACAGTGTTGGATTTGAGGATGCCTGCACAGGAAGTGGGCATGGCATGAAGGGCAGCCATGTGCACCACATATTTCATCAGTGTAAAATGGTACAACTCCATTTATTTTAGTACAAAATTTACTGGGGCCACTCCATTTGTTTTAATACAGATTTTACTGGTGCAGCTCCTTTTGTTTCAATACAAAATTCAGTTTTTCAAATTTCAGTTTTTCAATGCAAAATTCACTGGTGCAACTCCATTTTTTTTTAATCAGTGCAGGATCTGCCCCTGGCCATGCTTTGCACATGAAATAGAGGCTGTCTCATGTAACTTCCTGTAAATCCTATCCCTGGCAGTGTCCAAGGCCAGGCTGGACAGGGCTTGGAGCAGCCTGGGACAGTGGAAGGTGTCCCTGCCCATGGCAGAGGGTGGCTTTGGATGATCTTTAAGGTCCCTTCCAACCCAAACCATTCTGGAATTCTGTTCTGTAAATGCCATTTTTCGCTGGCTCTGAGGAGGTGAAAATACAGAGAAAAACCAAATTTATCTCTTGGGACCTTGGATTTCATATGACTTTGGGCTGAGCTCTTTCTGCAGAAATAATTCTCTAACGAGGGATGCAACGCTCCGTCCAGGTTCATTAGTGGCCCAACCTTGTTGCAGTGGAAGAGGCACAGGAAAGAAATAGAAATTGATCCAAAAGCTTCTTCCTGATGTCCCCACTGCTGCACAGTTTGATGGGAGCAGGAAAGCTTTACCTGGCTGAGGCAGGGGCTGTGTGCCTGGGTCAGGCTGTACAGTCCAGCTCATCCGTCTGGGGATGGCATTTCTGCCTGATGAAATGGTAACAAATCCACGAGCCACGACACAAATCCAGGTTGTAATGGCTTCATAAATTGCTCAGTGACAGCTGACATGAGGCAAGTACTCCAGGGCGTGCTCCTGGGGCAATGATGGGTGCATGAAAATGGAATGGATTGTGAGCTGAAGGAAAGCAGGTTAAGATAAATTGCATTAATTAGCACTGCCAAGGCTTTAGAGTGCACTTGCATCGTGTTTCTGGGGCACCATGGGTGCAGAGCAGGAAGTTTAAATGCAAAATGTGGGTTTGACACCTCTTCTCCCTGTGCCTGAGACAGACAGTGACCATGAATCCAGTTAAATTGATCTGTCTGTACTCTTAATATTTTTATACTTCGAGTTGAAACCTCTGAAAGATTCATCATCCAGATATAAGATTACTATTCCCATGAAGGTCTTTTATTTTTCATAAGTCCTGATAGATCATAAATTGCTTGAACAGAGACTTTCAGACTGGAGTCTGTGTGCTTCCATCGTGAGCCACTTTGCTTCTGTCAAGATGGCCTTTTAGGAATTTCTTGAATCACATTTCTCCATTCACAGATATTGTTCTTAACAGCCTAAATTTCTGTGCATCTTCCAGGAAAACCTGCAGAGCCACCCACTAGTACAGCAATTTATTGTTTGAAATTCCCTGCTTGTCACACTGGTGATAGGGAGGGAGGGAAGGAGGCAAAGGCACCCGGTTGATTTAAGAGTTTTCTCCTATGAGCATTTGAAGACAATTCACTTTCATTATTGAACATAAACTTTGTGGGTTTTTTATTGCCCACTTGTTTGAATCTGGTCTACAACTGCAATTAAACTGAGGGAAGAAATGAAAGTGATGGCTTTTTGCCCAGCAGTCTGGCTTGTTTGTTTTTATTTGCTTTTTTGCTGTTGGCACAAAAAACATTGGTTATGCTAAGCCTAAGTTAGCATAAGTTCATTTCTTTTTCTTTTTCTTTTTCTTTCTCTTCTTCTTCTTATTTTTCTTCTTTTTCTTCTTCTTTCTCTTTCTTTTTCTTCTTTCTTTTTCTTTTCTTTTCTTTTCTTTTCTTTTCTTTTCTTTTCTTTTCTTTTCTTTTCTTTTCTTTTCTTTTCTTTTCTTTTCTTTTCTTTTCTTTTCTTTTCTTTTCTTTTCTTTTCTTTTCTTTTCTTTTCTTTTCTTTTCTTTTCTTTTCTTTTCTTTTCTTTTCTTTTTCTCTTTTCCTTTTCCTTTTCCTTTTCCTTTTCTTTTCCTTTTTCTTTTTCTTTTCTTTTTCTTCTTTCTTTTCTTTTCTTTTCTTTTCTTT